>JAZAYU010000087.1:237500-545000 GCA_038501625.1 Corbicula japonica
ATTTTGCTCGGCATTCAAGGACCGGGCCGGGCCCTGGGAAGTGTTCTCCCCAGCTATCATAACGGTTGTCGCGCCCGACAACCGTAACCAAGCTTTGATCTATTTCCAACAAGCGTTAAATTCGCCGACATCCGTTTATTCAAAATCGACATGTCATAATTTTCTGTTTCTTGCATTGTAAACACAGGTCGCTTTTCAATACACACCTCATTCAAGGTTAAGCAATGGGCGATTTGACCAATCACAATCGATTTCTTTACTATCAGCTGGATAACTCCGCCTCTCCACGTGGTCGAATTGTGTCGTTTGATCGTATTTTGGCTCTGCCGACTGATGATATTCTCAATTTATAGCGGGTGTGATTGACATAATGTTCAATGATTTTAATGAGATGCGATCATGAGTAATAATTTGGTTATTCTTTGTTCTGTGATTAGAAGACAAACACTTCGAAAATTCTACTGTATACATGTAGGTGTAGGAAAATAATTGCGCGATAATTGATTTGTTTTCAACAAATCTATTGGCAAGTTGCAGTTAGAACTTAAATTGCAAAAGAAATGAATTCTGTGGCATTTTACTGCGCTATCATCGTAACGATCAGTTCATTTTCCTCGGACACATTTTCAAGTATGCATGCGCGAAAGAACGACGACTCGTCGATTCTATCTTATTTCAAGAGAAACCGGCCTTGTGAGGCTGATGCCAATTCCATCGGGCATTCTGAACTTCAAAATTCTCGAAATGAGATCGAGATCATTCCGGATAGCCCTTCAAGAGCGACTCTGACGACGCCAAGTACCCCTTCACGTCGTGTAATTACTCCGACGCCGGACGCGGTACCCCAACATGCCGAGACACTGAATCAACGCCGGCTACCTCGAACAGCCAGTTCGATCCAGTCAGGTGTCGATCCTAAGTGGAAGAAAGTCTACTCCTGGTTGCAAGAAGTTGGCAATGGTTTTTTATATATATTTACTTAGCCTTGTGACTTGCATTAAATAAATAAAATAACTCAATTTCATGCTACTATAATAAAAAGGTAAATATGCATATCAGGAATCGCCACACTCATAAAACACAGCCTCCCCCTGCAGCAAAAAGAATAGAGGAAAATAAATGATTTGTTTGTTGATTGTTTAACAAAAAAGAGAACCGTATGGGTAAGCGCCTTGGAACAGTCAGTGGCAAAATAATTTGCTACTGGGGGTTTAAATCAGGTTCTAGGGGTGCACAATATAATGTATTATACCTGTTTGTGTTAACTGCATACCTATTATGATATTATTTTTATATATATGAAGCTGTCTATATGTTTACAGGTATCGTAAATTAATTTAATTTCAGATTGTGAGTGGGGTTTTTCCACCTTATCAAGAGTGAAGACAAAGCTTAGAAGCAGGCTTAACAATTCAACATTAAATTCATTGTTAATGATATCCATGGAAGGTCCTGATGTACTGAAGTTTGATTATAATAAGGCAGTCAGCACTTGGGCCCAAGAAAAAAAGAGGCGTCTGAAAGTTTAATCCTAATCCTGTCAGTTGTAATGAAACCCTGAGTTTGATATGTGTGAGATGTCTTGGACAATGAAGGTGAAAAACTAACTATACAGAGTATATAGCTGACATTGTAACTTGATGAGATCAGATCAGTTTATGTTATTAAAACACATGTTGACATACTGTTTACACATTGTTTCACATTATTTATGTTTTTTAACGTTGTACCTTTCTTGGCTCTAAAGAGGTAAAAAAAAAACATCTACGTACTATATACAGTTGTTGCAGTAAACTTTGGTACAAATATAAAACTGTATAAAATGATAGTTAAAAAATAAAGTTTCTCGAGCTAAAATTCACGAACAGTTCAGCGAAAACCTTCCAAAAATCCTGGGGACACCGTAAGTAAGTTGGCGAATATTTTTGTTAATGCATTGTTGCGATCGACGTAAAAATTAAGATAGTAACTGTTTCAGTCTCTTAAGGTATGTGAGCCTTGTGCATTTCATTGTTGACACTACTCAGTTGTGGCGGAGCCTGATCATCGTTATTCTAGCAAAATTTAACCACTAATCATACGCTCCTGCATCAAAAAGACCCCCAACCTAAAAGTGGAAAACCTAATTTCCTTGCATCAAAATACAAGTACCTGCATCTATTGAAATCCCTGAATATACTGAATTATTTGCTAATGTTGATGATAGTAACTGTCACAAAGTTTAACGAAAAAATCACACATAGTTTCATATGTTTAAAGTAATGATATCTGTGCAGGGCAAGTTCGATTCAACCAGCGCGCCAGTCCTTCAACGCTTTCAGCGCTTTGATTATTGGTAGAGTCGAATGACCATTGATGTTGCAGGAGTCTACACAGCAAAAATATCCCATTACGTTAAACGTTTTCAGCTAAAGTACGAAATACGTACAAATAGTAAGACGGACGTTAAATGTACGGTTGTGAGTTTTCACACGTAATACTTGCGTTTGGTACCAAATGACAGTCATACTTACAAGGACGGTAATTGTGCTAAAATTAAAATGTAAATTCAGTGAAACTCGAAACAGAGCTAATCTACAAGCTCTTTTACAAACGCAAGTACATTTGTAACTTTGTTGTATTATTATGTATTTCTTATTGTATTTTACTTTAATGTGTTCGATTTTTAAAACGTACGCTAAGCGTACGGTAATGGAAAACGTACGCTTGAGTTTGTAGGTATTTCGCACGATTTTTACGTATGAAAAACGTACACTTAAAGTATATTTTACGGACGAAAAGTACCACATACGTTTTATATATGGGTATATTTTTGCTATGTACAAGAAACCTTCAGCAAAGTACAGGTTATTGAAGACCTGCCATGTCAATCTCATGAAGAATACCATCGCATTATTAAAAGATGTTGTGTCAAGTCAATTTTTTAAGGAGACTATATTAAGAAAGTTACCATATTTTAGAAACTTAATAAAGAAACTTTTGCATTCATAATGTTTTGCATCTGCACTTGCACAAATTGTATGTTAATGTGGCAAGTTGACGTTTATGGGATTAGAAGGTTGCTTGAAAGTCAGTGACGATGTTTATAAGTTACCTCTATTTGTGTTATGCAAGAACTGTACTAAATGCTGAAAGTGTCGCAGACTCTTTGAACCGACGACAAAAAATAGATCAAAAGGGAACTGGAAGTCACCAAACACGATAAATATGAAAATATTCAAGGCTCGGCTTGATTTAGCCTGTTCATGGGCAGTAATGGGAATGCATATTACTGCCCACGCCGTCGAGTCCCGGGTTGAGCGTAAGTCCCACGCCGTCGAGTCCCGGGTTGAGCGTAAGTCAATATTCAAACCAATAAACAGTACAATTTCGGTCCATCCCAAACGATGGTATGCATATGGCGGTGAACATGGAACCTTCAATGCGGTATTATCAGATTAATACCATTCCATGTTCAGCGGCGTATGGTCCCCAGATAAAAGAATGGGTATGCCCTGAAAAGTCCGCCAAATACGTATCCTATCTGCCCTACCGTATATCTTGCTAACACTTTGATTTAGAATTGTCATTTATTAAATTTAGCTAATTTATCAATTATTCATATCTCACGGCTTGTACTATTTACATCTAAAGATTGTGTAGCGAAAAATGTAAACCATGTTTAGACTGCGCCTATCCAAAATGCCACCGTACCTCTAGAGGACGCGTGGGAACTCGGGAACCAAAGGGTGAACCCTTTAAATATATGGTCAACAGCGCTAGGAAACAATGGAGTTAAGCGGGTAAATCGAATCTAAGGCCCGCGACCACTATTGGTAAAAGCAGGTTAATTGACTAGTACGCATGCTGAACGATGAAATGAGATTTATGGACGATACAAATATAGACAAATACAACAAAAACAAATAAATGTAGTAACATAAAAGATAAAGGTATAGGGGTTAATAACCCTGCGGCATTCTCTCTCCCCTTTCGTGGTATGTCGTCCCGACATTCATTAATGCCAGCACTATCCTACCTATCGACGTCTAACTAATAAGAATGTCGAAGAACTACCAAAACAGCTACCCCTTGCAGGGCACCTATCACTCAAGATCACTTCAACAAGTTGTCAATACGTCAATACGTCAATCAGCGAAGGCTGATCTGGGTCTACACCGTTCGAAAATTTGACACGGTAGCTATCAGCAGAATAAAGGTTAACACGTAGTTAACTGATACGGAAGATACCCTAGCCATTATGATGTGACTGGCCGACATTAGTTGATAACACATAATGTGTGAAAGGTCAGATTTATTGTCATTTTTACGTTTCTGAGTTTGAAAGAGTAATAGAATGTGAAATGTGACCTCAAGCTGTGAGTAAGTGGATAAGTTAACTGAACTGAATATTTTGTGATCAAAGCACTTTTTCGTGAAAAGATGAATATGATTTAACTCAATATAACTTCTGTTTCATGAGCTCTTTTGGAATTGTGAATTGAAATTGAGTCGTTTTGCAGACGAAATGAATTATTTGATGTGTATTTTACTCCAGCTTATCACGTGAAATAAACGATATTTCCATGGTAATTTGAACTCACACAACTACAAAATACGTAGCTTATCTATTGATATTAAAGCTCGATGTTTACAAACTCAGTGAGTGTGAAAGAATGTAAAATTTATACATATACATGACATATAAGGTTTAGTTACGATAAAATGAACAGTAATTTAAGAAATGTCGGAATATAATTTTAAACGTGGAGTGTCTTTTAAAGAACTCCAAAAGTTTAACTCAATATTGTTTTAACTTCGAATGCTGGCTGGAAAATGGTTGTTTTGGGGAAAGACAAGCATCAACTGAAGAAACGTGTAGCGTTTGTGTTTTGTCTTGCCTTGTTCATCGTGCTGTTGTTTCTCGGAAGATTATCCGAATATATTATATCCGAATTTGTTGTATGTTCACATTCTTACAACGATATTAGTCCTTGTCAAGTATGCCACCAGAAGAAAGAGAATGCTTCAAATCCAAACCGAATACCTCACCATATTCATCAAATATTTCTATTTGAAACAAGTGATACGATGCCGGATAACTTGATTTTAGCACAAACCACGTGGCTTCAAAACCATCCGGAATACTCCTACACTTTATGGAATACAACGTCTATAAATAACCTCATTGACGAAGAGTATCCGTTCTTGAAGAGCTTGTATCACGGTTATGGCCACTGGGTCAGAAGAGCTGACGTAGCGCGATATCTCGTGCTGTATCACGTTGGTGGGTGGTACGTGGATCTTGATGTCAGAAGTAAACAAAGGTATGTTTTTGATTAATTTGTATGATTTTTGCATTATATCAGACATAACCTAGTATTTTGCATCAAACAATCCCTGATCCATTAATGGTGTTCGTATATGTACAAAAGTATTTAATGACAAAAAGAACGTGGACAAGTTTGAACGGAATTCGAACCAGTACCGCCTCGGTGACAAGCCATCTGAAATCTGGCATCAACGACACTTAATGTAGTTCGCACCCATGGCCGAAAAACTTGTTTTTCGATAAAGCATTCAATTTTGGTGTTCCCTTTTTTGAAAAGGACTAAGTCTTATAAATCTTTTTTATTAACTTTAGTCTCTAGTCTATCTAGTTAAATAGATGTGGACCCGCGGATTACTGAATCTATTTATTTACATTAGAAAGGCATGCTTTTATTTGTACACTGACTAATCTACTAACTTTTATAATTTTCTCAATACCGGGATGTTGAAAAAAGACACGATGAACAGCCGCGACGGCCAATCTATTCATGCAAATAATGCGTTCAACAATATTTTTTATAAATCTTCCGTCCGATCAATATTTTTAATTCAATGTTAAGCGCTAAAATGTAAAATTCATAAATACACTTCTAAAAGGACCATCAAAATTGAATGTATTAGTGCGGACTAATATACGTTAAGATCAAATAAGATCGTACATTAAATACATTATATGACCTGTATATAAAACCAAATATTAAAGAAACATTTAAAAGTTATCACTACGTTATTTTAAAAATTAACATCAGTTTTAATGGACTTTAAATAATTTTGAACGGTATAAATGACTGACTCAATACTTGTATTATGTATATGAAACAACTTTTAGTTGGAATGTCTGACGTTATTTTAGCGATGTACTGTGTATTTTTAACGCAAAATTGCAGAAAATCTAGACCGATGACCTATCGTTTTTATTTTTCCATTCGACTTCATAAACGTACAACGATATTTTATAAAAGGATGAACAACTTCTACCAAACCGTTTTCGAAAAAAAATAGCGTACATTTAGGTCGCGCTCCAACCCCGTAAAACCCCGACTATTTTGTTTGACGTCGTTATAAATGTCCGTGAAATAACCTGGATTTGAATTTCGTGAGGAAAACGTAGGCAAATTGTTTCTATATCCCTAACACTTTTAACAAAAGATTTAACGCCATTGTTTGCAAAGTTATTCACGTTACGGTGAAACACCTGCGTTTAAAAACAGCTACCGCCAGGTGATTCAAAAGCGCGCGAAGTGATTCCCAAAAATTGGTATCCAGGCAACGGAAAAATGATTTTTATGACTTAATGCAAAGTTTCATGTGTCTATCTTAATTTTCTTCGTTGACGTCGTTTTTCGGCCATGGGCGCAAACTACCATAATTGCCTTAGACATAGAAATGCTGATGTTTCAATAAATAACACCGGGGACTGATTTATATTGATAGTGATACTGACTTTAGGATAGGATATTGTGTATGGCTTGTTTAAACCATTTATTCCGTGGAATATGGCAGTTATCCAGAGGAGCAAAGTGTAGATCCATAAATTCATAAGCCGGCACATCCATGTCATCTGGTCAAAATCTACTCTGTTCGCTTTTTTGATTTGAAAGGATATTACAATCTCCTTCGCAGAGTTGTCGTTCCTTACACTCACTTTACATCTCTGTGAAAGGCTCAATGTCAAGATTTTTGACATAACTCGACAGCCTTATTTTATACAGTCATACCTAAGAATATGAATGCTTGTGGTTAACAAATGACAGATATCCAATCAATTTTAAATGTAATTGGTGAACTATGTTTTTGAGGTAAAGTAAAAGTAGTTGAAAGTAGTCCCGGCCTATAACAGAGGTGAATGTAATGAGCCGATAGTGTAAGAGAGTGAGGATATTACAGACCAAGAAGCGAACAGTGTACATCCTGATCAGAAAACATGGGTGATTTGGTGATCTTGATATACATTGTTTGCACATGCGATAAAATCTGTTCATATAGAGAAAAGGGTTAAAGGAACGACCAGCGCCATAAAACGAACTGAATACCCTCTAAATTGCATGTTTGCCTGTAGGACGGAAACTTTTCAGCTGAAAATCGACATCATGCTATTATTGTCACTGTACACAGTTTCTACATCATACATTCATAATAAGATTTTGCCGTTAACTCATGTAATTGGTGACTTTAGGCATAAAGGTTATAAAACTGAAATTAGAAACCAGTCTCAAATCTGAACCATCTGAATGGCTGAAATGGTCGCCATTTCAGCCAATCAGATGCTTGATATTTGAGACTGGTTTCCATTTTCAGTTTTATAACCTTGGGACCTGTTTCTGAGCCACGTCTCAAATCTATTTAATCCTACTCTCCTTTCAGCTTACGCTCCCTTGAAACGGAAGCAGAGAAATTGAACAAGACGGTCATACTACGTGACACGGAGCCCTGGGGATGCTCGAACGACTTTATAGGGATAACACCTCGGCATCCGTTCCTATACACAGTCCTTACCTCACTACAGAAATCCAACAGATGGTATATTTTCCCATATGCGAACACCATGTTTTCAACAGGTTGGTTACTAGTATTTATGTATCGTGTGTTGATTTCACTTTTCGGTAAAAAACTCAAAATGTTTACTGTCTTTTGTGCATTGTTTATATTTGTTATCCATCTCATGTTAATTTATATTGCATCTGAAAAAAACAGGCTTGTGTATAAATGTGTAATTGCGATGAATCCCACGTCATTGAGGTCTTTACATTCTTTCAAAATGGGAATTTTGATAAAAGAGTGTATATGTCTTCCGTTGTGTTTTGTGTTGACTGTTAACGCAGATACTCTTGGCCGTCGGAAAATCTAAAAATAGGTAATTACCTTGCCGAAGAGCGCACGCGGATGCCTGGCAAAAATACTTCTTAATTTCCTACTTTCCTACATTAAAACACTAGGAAGAATGCTTAAGTTGGCTATATATTATTTTCTTTTCAGGTCCAATGTTTCTTTGGGGAAGATACTTAAATTATCCACACAAAGAAGAATTTTACAACATCAACAATGCAAGTTATAGCCAGTACATAGAGCTACTACACAGTTCATCATGGCATAGCTGGGATGGTAAAATTGTGTGGTATCTGTTCAAAGACACGAGAGTATTTTTCGCATTACTGGTCTCCCTATCATTTTTATTGTGTTTATGCCTTATGTGTTATAAATTCAAACATAAAAAAATATTTGTAATGCCAAACTGAAAATATAGCAGAATGTGATAAGATATTATGTGCAATATTTTTAAGGTTTGATTTAACATACAATACTATTATTTTGGGCAAGTGCCAACGGGAAAATGTGTCCTCGAACAGCTGACGTCAATTCTTGAAATGACGTCATTAAGTTGAGCAGACGAAATTGCATTCTATGCCTTTCGTGGTAAAATTAACACTTTGCAGTCAACAATTGAAATAAAATTACATAATAGTTATGTGAAAATAATAAATAATTTTGAGTTGTTTTTTAATGTAGTAACAACTGAAATGTCGCCAAAATTCCACCGAATACACCTTTTTCCTGTGGCGTGCCCCATTTATAATTAATTGTCTGTTTATCATAAAAAAATATATATGGGTATTTCCTTTATCATAATATGATGGCTACTCATCTTTCCAGAACCATATTTCACATTTCAATGTTGCTGTTCAAGAAACACTACAGTAATTCAGATGGCTCGGGAACCAGTCAATTCTGTCTAGGGCTTGTGCGGCCCATTAGATAAAGTAACTCGGTGATTGGTTGAAAATGAAAAAAAGAAGAATAAAAAAATTAAATAGATATGTGAAAATGCACAGTGAATAGAAGAAGTTGAAACAAAACAATTGCATTTATATTATGAGTGTATGATTTTTTTTTTAAATTAAAAATGGGTAATATTTTGGACAAAGTGAAGCTGAAAGTGGCGCGTAGCTAAGGGTGGATGGTATTCTAGTGCATGTCGCGAAACAAGTTTACTGGTTCCCCGCCATATTCTTGTTGTATTTTATGATGTCTCTAGTTTAGTTTTATCAGCAAAAGTAAGATGTTAATGTCTTGACCCAATAGCTAATATAGAATAGGAGATGAATCTATGGGAAATTAATTACTATAGTCTAACCTTCAGAATTGGAAATTAATTACTGTAGTCTAACCTTCAGAGAGCCAATGCTGAACCACTGGCTTCTGGAAACGGAAAACCTATATTGGTAGCTAAATTGAAGGCTGACAGATTATACATATCTTTACGCTTTTGCACTTTTTATTTTTAGTTGATTAGCTTGATTTGTTTTTAACTGTTTAACGTTTAAATTATTTTATTAATTTTTAAGAAAGAGAGTGGGTGCATCTTTTATCCAAACAAATAAAAATAATGAGAATATTTTATTCATGAGTTTATGTTACCTTAAGTCAGGACTTTGAATAACCAAGTCAACATTGATATTAAAACAGAAAACAAGAAAATGGAAACCGGCCAATATTGATTTATTGACCTGATACAGATATATGCCTGTATTCAATTGTATGAATTATAATCAAAATTCGCGACGCGTTTGCTCGAACAGACGATAAATCAAAAACGACAGAAAAAACAACAAAGTTATATCCACACGATGAAATGAGCTACATTTAGTTGAACCGTATCACAGCCAGTCTTGTTGTCAATCTTCTTGCACTCACACACACATAGTTTGCATAAGATATATCATAAGTTCATAAAAGTACTAAACGTTACATCTAAACAAATTACATGTACTTAGCGCGCAATAATATTCCATTCAAAACGTTAAACGTAAAACAAAATGAAAAAAACACTTAGAGAAAAAACATTATTGGCTCTGTGATCAGGCATTTTCAATGCTTGTCTGATTTTTAGCACCGTAAAACTCAACATATATTACTTAAATCATTTCATTTACAACGTCATTTTTATCTTAAAGTTCTGAAGTGTAATATAAATAAAATACAAATAAAATTGATACGTTATTGCACTTTGCATTATGTTTTACCGTTACTTTAAAATATGGAAATAAGCAAGCAGCTGATAATTATTGTTTGTCTTTCAAATTGTACACACCTGCTTAATTTGATTCGCATTTACATCTTAGCTTCTGTCATAAGCTAGTTACTGTTATTTTGTTGTTGTTTTTTCAGGTATGACTTGTGAATATAAGGAGATCAAAATATACTTGACAAAAAGTACCATTTTCTTTAATTCCAAAAGTTTGTTCAGTGATGCTTTATTTCAGCCTTTATTTAACTTGTGGCATTTGCTCTTATCTGAACATTTCATAAAGCAGGAATGTTTGGCATCATTAATGTTATATAAGATTCCCATGATATTTATTCAAGTTTGTATGCTGTTTGTTGTTGTTGTTGGTGTTGTTGTTGTGACATTGTTATTTTGTAGCCTTAATATGTCCTTAATACATTGAAAACTTATAGCACAACCCAAAAATTGTCGGATGCCTGCAGATCTATAATGTCATGCATGTTGAAATACAACCTCGTATATCTCTGAGCACAAACCATGGGGATCGAACCGGGTAGACAGCAATACTCATTACAAAAATCTACCCCTTTCAGCTATATTAAACAAACGCATTGTAACCTCTTCTAATGTTTGCTACATTTGAAATAAATGAAAAAAGAGAACTTTGAAAGCCACCGAAAATTAATGCCATCATGAAATAGATGAAAAGGAAACTTTGAAAGCCATAAAAAATTAAAGCCATCTTATGAAATAGATGAAAAGGAAACTTTGAAAGCCACAAAAAATTAAAGCCATCTTATGAAATAGGTGAAAAGGAAACTTTGAATGCCACAAAAAATTAAAGCCATCTTATGAAATAGATGAAAAGGAAACTTTGAAAGCCACAAAAAATTAAAGCCATCTTATGAAATAGATGACAATGGAACTTTGAAAGCCACCGAACATGACAAACATGAACAAATTGCATGATTGTGTTATTGAAAAGACAAACATGAATATCATATTTATTATTCGCAAGCAGAAACCATCCCACATTAAAGCTATGTGATCGTGACATAAAATATAAACAAAGGCAGATTATATGCACTTATCAAGGTCCGGCAAACAGGTCATGTTTACATTTAATTTTTGATAAATACATGGAGCCGCATAAAATAGTTACCTGTTTCGTTAGAATTTTTTTTTAGAGCATAAATCGATCTGGTCGTTTATTGTGCATGTTTGGATAAACAACGCGCTTCGCCCGCGTTAGTAACGAAATTGCGTCGCGTGTGACCACCTTCATCTCATTGAGGTTATGCAGTTCGAAACTTTTGGGAATCCTAGACCATTTCGTACTCGCCTTCCAAGTTCAGACCACACAAATTGTCAATTGCTTGAAGGTGCAGATGGACAACCGGAACAAGGACTTGTTGCTGATATTCCTCAGAATTTAAGTTCCCTTGAACTAAAACCGTCACAGTCTTTGAAATGCACCTGCAGTGTATAATGAAGACTTAAATGTTATATAATTTCGTTCTTAAAAATATGAAAAATATCGGGAGGGAAATAGTTGTTAAGTGCATAATGAAAAATAATGACGATATATTAAAAGTTTTGTGTCAATATATCAAATATACTACTTAAATTTTGATAACGGCCACTTTTATTGGCTGCAATTCTTATTGTTAATGTAAACATTTTTAACAGATTATGATAAATGAAGTTATGTTTGTATTGTTCATTTGATAAACCTGATGAATTAGTCAACTGAGTTGAATAATTGAACTGAAACTGAAAAATTATCTAACGGGAAAGCTTACTGATTACAAAAGCGGCCTTTGATTAGTATAGGTTAAATGTAATAAGGAATTATTTTAAAATTCTGTATATCGCGTACCTAAAGAGATCGGGTTCATCCTCAAGTATATGTACTGAAAAGGGTAAAAACTATCCACTTCTTATGCTTATATTCTCAATAAGATAATTTCATTAGATGCGGAACGCTTTGAATGGTATTTTAGTAGTTAATTTCATCTGTGCATAAGTTAAAATGCTCACTAAAGCAATCTTCCACAACAAAACATGAACAACTGCTTATCGAGTAACAATTAATAAAGGATTTAAAACACTACATTTTCATTTTAAAGGGAGGTAATTGCAAATGATTGGAATTTCTAGCGTTGTCTATCAAGGACTAGTCGTTTTATTAATAAACCTTTTGTGAATTAATTGACCACAATAACTGGTGAAATTGATTTAATTCTAAAAAAAAGTATTGTTTTGGAATCACTGGCATCTTCCTGCAACCCTGATCATAACAAAGAGACAGATAAACAAGTTGTGACTGCATATGTTCAAGGAATTTTTCATCCTTTGCAATTATTACAAAAATGCAAATATGTTCAAAGAAAGAATTTTAATTTTTCTTTTTACTAATTTAACACAATTACAAGTAGAAAAGTTACTTTTATTTTTGCTGAGTTTATAATTATTCACGTTTTACACATTTAGGATCATTGCTATTCCTACTAGTCAATAGGTGCATAGAAACCTGGTTCGGTTTATCTTGGTGCCAATGTTATAAAGCTGAGATTGGAAACCAGTCTCAAATCTCAAGGATCTGATTGGCTGAAATGGCGACTGGTCGCCATTTCAGCCAATCAGATTCTTGAGATTTGAGACTGGTTTCCATGCTTAGTTTTATAACCTTGGGACCTGTTCTGTTCGTAATTGCCCGCCCTTCATTGATTAACAATTCAAAGGCCATAAAATATTACCATTAATCTTCATCGGCAAATCGGCAACATCTTGCTTTTGGCAATTTACAATAGAACAGATATGTCAAAGACAGAACAAATATAATTTAAGCAACGACACATTTTCACGATGCTTTACAAACGTAACAGTAGTTTACCTATGTTTGTTGCAGCATCCGAGTCAATGACAAATGATGCAGCATTTTTACTCATTTTACTGAAGATAGAAGTTTATTTGTCTCGAGAACGGATTAATAATCATTTTTAACTAATTATCCAATTTCTGTACAAATCAATATGTTTGTAAGATTTCTGATTTCTAGGAGCTCGGTGGATTTGGTGTTAAAACGGTGGTATTATCAATATACATAAACTCAATGTTGTACGAGTCATCACACAGCAATCCTGTGTGAGTCCATGGGTTTCCGCCTGCACAAACTGATACTACGGAAAGAACATTTGATTCAGGAGCAATATAGGTTATCTGGTTGAATTCAATGTACAAGAATTTGAGATTGCCAAAGCGACTGAAGACAGAAGGAATGATTCGAAGTCGGTTGTGTGACAGGTTGAGTACTTCCAACTTGTTATGCAGCGGGATGAACTTCTCGTTGACACTACTGATCTTGTTGTGCATCAAGTTGAGACCGAGCAAGGATGATGTGAACTCCAAGATGTTTGGAAATTCTTCAAGACCAGAAAACATAATTTCCAGGTCAAATACTTTTAAGGTAGTACTTGGCGGACAATCAAACACACTGTTTGCACTGATATTTGCAGCATCTCTAAGATAAAAGTATTTCATTTTCGGTCCATCTATTAAAATGCACGGTAATGTCGTTAATTCTGTTCCACCAATAAACATATCTGACATAGTATTTCTAAAAAACAGAAATGGGTTAAAAGTCAGATTCCCGTTATCAGATGGAATACCGTAAATTGACAGTGTGTTTAAATTTAGCACAGATAGCTCTTTATTTCCAGATACTAGAGCTTCATAACCTACTTGCAAATAGTACAGCCATCTTGCCATTGAGTTTATAACTGCGGAATCGAACGCTAGTATAGGATTTCCTTGAAGTGATAGAACGCGCAGGTGAGCCAACGTCTGAAAAGCCAACGGAAGAGTGGCGATGCGGTTGTCTGAGAGATTGAGGGCCATGTCCACATCACTGATACCAACGAAGGCACCGTTTTCTATGGTGCTAATCCTGTTCCTCTCAAAACTCAAGTATATGTAAGTTTCAAACATATTTGCCGGATTAAAATTCGCGAATAGTCCGTTTGGAATTGTAGTCAGTTCGTTGTCAGTTAGAATTATTCCCCAATGTTTGTAATATCCGACGATTTGGTCAGAAATTTTTGTAAAATTGGGAAATTTCGTAAGATTTTTAGCAGAGCATGTAACTTCGATATATATAATATCATCATGACCGATACAACTGCAAAACTGGTCTTGCGGAAAACACAGCGTAGACAGCTTGTCGCCATTGTGAAGGAGAAAACCACCACATGTACATATTTCTATAACTGCTAAAAGCACTTTCTGAAAAAAATAAGAAATTATAAGATGAAATGGATGCAGTGAAAAAAGTAAGTTTCCGTGATCATAGAAATGCTTTCCTTCTTAACTCATTTTCAGATTGACTTTTTTATGAAGGCCACCGAACACGATAAATATGAAAATATTGCAGGCTCGGTTTAATTGGGAAATAATGGCAAAGCATATCATTACCCAAGCCGCCTAGCCCCGGGTTGAGCGCAACTCAATAAATCCCGGTTGGCGAAACCTGCGGAAAAGTTTTCGAACAGTTGACATCATTAGAAAATTGAAAGCGATCAGGATTTCTTGCCAAAATTATATAGAATTGACACGACAGTTATTTTGTTTCATATTAAAAATAATTACATTAGGAAACGACGTTTTATTAAAATAAAAAGCAATACTCACGACTAAAGTGCACATTTTAACTGTTGTCATTACAGCCTTCAATCTGCTATCTGACAATGTCGAAGTCCTAGACGGTCGCCCTGATATTTGCAATCTTAAATGAGGTTATAATTACGTCAATGTTCCTCTATTCAAGATAAGAGCTGTATTTAATGGGGACATTCCCTTACGTATATTCGTATGTTTCTTCTATCTCTTACACTATCGACTCATTAACTTCACCTCTGTCATAGACTGGGACTACTTTCAACTACTTTTACTTCAAACTCAAAAAAATAGTTTACGAATTACATTTAAAATTGCTTGGGTTACTTCGGTTTGAATGAAAGATTGTGAAGATTTCTGCCAATTGTTTCACCACAAGCTTTTCAATCCATAATAATGACTGTATAAAATAATGCTGTCGAGTTTGGCCAAAAATCTTGACATTGAGCCTTTTGCAGAGATGTAAAGTGAGTGTAAGGAACGACAACTCTGCGAAGGAGATTGATGTTTCTTGTGTGAGATGAAGACATTCAACTTTACTACCCAAACTGTGACAGGGATCACTTTTCCGTTTTATCCCGAATTATTACTCCTTTCAAGTTTCAACTGTTACTCCGATTAAACAGTTTTTGGCTCATTTTTTGGGAGCACAAATGAAATTTTTTTCGGAATCACAACACATATTTTATCGTTTTAACCTTATTTTAGGAATAAACACAATCTTTTAAGTGATCCTTGTCAAAGTTTGAGTAGGGTATTTTAAAATGTTTCAAGTTGGTTTTCTACAGAGTCAATACCTAAGTTTATTTGTGAACCTGCAGTCAGCTTTATTTTAAAATGAGCATAAGTTGACAACACAGGATTTTAAAATAGGAAAGGCATGTGCCAACCTTTATCAATGTTTAAATGCTCACAGATATAACATCACCTTAGAAGCCTTCCGACTGATTAATTAAATTAACTGCAACTATTTTTTATAAAAAGTTCACACACTAAATTTATTAATAAGTAGATTAATAGCAACTCTGACACGACACAGACAAGGTGCACGAGTTAAATTTGAAGAATTCAGCTTAGACCTAAATGTATATTTACGGCATGATTTAGCCCAGCGGCCTTCACCAGGAAATATGTTATTTAATTTTAAAAACTGCGTTTCTTTATCTGTTTTTTTTCACAGGGCGGTTTTATATCTCATAATTTGTGCAGTATAATATGGAAATGCTGAGTTGCAATTAACCTGCAGCTCAAATCTATGGCGTACGAAAAGGCTCAAATGGTATCAAGTGCCGGTGCACCCGTAAATTTATACGTCCAACGCATAAATTTACAGGTGCACCTGTAAATTAGCGGTTCATCGCTTTTGAAAATTGAAGGTGGACCTGCGAAAAAGCGGTGCACCGATAAAAAAATACGTCCATCGTATAAATTTTATGCGCTCATCGTGTGAATTACCGGTGCACCGCTAATTTACAAGTGCACCGGCAATATGAAAATGATCAACCAATCACAACCCTTGTTTCAAACAGTTGTTTTTGTTGAAAATAGTAATTTACAAGTTTTAGCTTTCCAAAAAGCTAGTCGGTCATTAGCAAATAAATTAATAAAATAAGTAGGTATGTATTCGTGCTTGTATTTACTTTTGGACCAATGTAAGTAAATGATATGGCCAGTTTTCTGTCGATCAATGTCACACAGACTGTATCTGATAAACTATTTGTGAATTTAGTTGATGTTTCAAGTTTCAAGTTTATTTCTATTTACATTTCTCTGTACGTACAAAACATAAACAAGAGAACATATATACATTGTACAATTCTGTTACTTTAAAGCATGCAAACAAAGTTAAACGGCTGATGTTTGATTTATTGAAACATGAAGAAGACGTGTACCGGCAAAAGACATAAATACAAATAATCATGTCTCTAGTAGACGTAATTAATTATTTTTTCAGGACGTGTAGAAATAATGCCGTTGTTTAAGCACCGGCGAATCTGATGAATATGTTACATTAACGCGAATGCTCAAGGAGGTACCATAGAACTTTCCACATTCGATGCTTATTTGTACATTAAGAGAAAATCCATGCTTATAATATTCAGTATTCATTACCAACATTCATAAAGTTTAGTTTTAGTTGGGTCAGCAGATCTCGTCAAACTTGAAGTTGACGAGCGTTAGAAGACAGTAAACAATAAATTAGGATGCTGATGCATTTATTACTTTCACTTAAGCTTTATGCTGCTCATATCTTTTGTTTTTGTTTGAACGATTTTCTCTGAAACTATTACAGAAACTCAAGAAGCACTATTTGTATTTAAATTAATCTATCATCAAAGAAATTGTCGTTATGCCACTGTTCTGAAAATTCTTCACAACTATTTCTTTACTTTAAAGGCAGGTTTTGCACTGATTGCAGTATATTCTAGTAGATCGCACTTACATTGAAATGATAGTGCTTGTGTTGTCTACCTTATTGTACTTGTCTAAATAATGTTATTGTTTAGTATCCCAAGACCGAATTCAGATCCGTTATATTGCATGTGTATGGGGAAGCAGACATTAGGGTCAGGGGTATCCCCGGAAATCTTTTACAAGTTAAACTCAATTTGGATTGCAACTGCGACGAGTCCAACCGTTCACTATAGACCCCAAGAAGAGAACGCATGGACAGATGCGGTTTTGAGAGGGAATAGGGGGAATCAAAATAAATCAATTCGTATTTCGTTAATAATGCATATATTCAAGGGCAAGTTTTGAATATTATGGCGGCGGAAGTTTTGTAACATAAATTAAATAGTTAAAGTTTAAATCATAAAAATACAGATGCATGTATAGAATGGTTACCAAGTTTCTATTTTAAAACAATCGTTTAAGTTTTGTTTTCTTAAAATATATGAAAAGGTCACTTTGAAAACCACCGAAGACGAAAAATGTGAAAATATTGCAGGCTCGGTTTCATTGAGCCTGTTAAAGACTTTTAAGCATATCAAAAACATAAAATACCGCATCGTAATTAATGCTCCCAGTTGGATATCAAAAGGACAGGTAAATAGATAGATCTAAAAAAAACTATGGCAGTTTTTGTGCAACAAGGTCAAAACTATGCACTTTTATGCAAATCTTTGAGAAAGAGCATAATACATTTACAAATGTCCCTCTGAATGAGTAATTGCGAATAAAAGATAAAATATTATGTTCATAACTAATGAAGAGATGGGTAGTCATCAAACCAACTAGGTTTAAACTCTCACAGCTCGGGTTATTTCAAGTGCGCTCGTGAAATGCAAAATTGTGAGGTTGATTATCTGATAACAACTACATTTGTAATTATGGATTGAAATGATTTTTCAACAAACTTGACTAACGAAGTACTGAGGTAACGTGTCGCCATTTATCCTATAAATTGATATTAGACAAGTTCAATAAACAAAATCATTATTGATGCTTCCACGCTGAACGTGTAATCATAAAGTGCAATTAACCTCCTGTGGCCACCCTAGTCGTTTATCTCTGTCGTCCGCAGCTTATTGATCGTATTGATGACTGTCTTTTAACGTAGCGCCGCCCCATTGACTACGCTTGTGATATTAGATAAAAATATTGCCCATGCTGATCTCCTATGTTTACTTTAAACAATGGTCATGTCACATTTGCTAAACCTCCGGTATCTTCTGAGAACGTTCACCGAAATTGCACTGGAAATCGCAAACAAATTGCAAAATCGCTGATCCCTTTTTTACTTTAAACAATGATCACCTCACTTCGCTAAACTTCCGTTAACTTCTGAGAACATTCGCATCATTTGCACTGGAAAGCGCAAAAAAGCAAAATCTCTCTTTAAAAGACAATATTTTGACAAATAAGCAAAGTTCTGAGCATTCGTTTCCTCCTAAATGCTTGTTTAAAACATCTCCACGTTTGCTATAAGCCTCTACTATTTCACGACCGTATGTTTGGTGATTTATACCACAAGAAAGAAAAATTTTAATGTTAACACATGGGTAGAAGTTTTTATCAATTTTCAAAGTCAACGCATGGACATGAGTTTTTTTTTTGAAACCCACATTATGTCATCTAACATGGCATACACTGAAATTGACATCATTAAAACAAACAAACAAAAACAGAAAAATGTGCGAGAACCAGCAATATTACATTATTGAAGATCAGAATAGTAAATATAATAATTTGAGTCCCTGTCAGGCTGCTCATCCCCCCACCCTAGGACAGTGACAAAATTTTGTTGTTGAACTCAAGATTTTGGAACACATTTTTGGATAAAAGTGTATGCTAATGACCGACTAGCTTTTTGTAAACTTTTGTTTACAGACAGCCTTCCCGCCAAAGTCGGATATTCATTAGTCTCTAAGAAAAACATAAACGATGTCTTGCTTTTGACCAAGAAAATCAATATAACAGATCGAATCTATTTCATATATGGGATCATCCTGAACAGTTGTTTGATTCAAATAAAGTATCAGTTCAATTTATAAGCAAATAATATTTTGCTATGAAGGTTTGCATCACGTGACTTTCTAAAAAACGACGCATAACATTATTTCTGCACCCTGTAGAAAATACAACACAATCTATAGAAATCTACTTTCACTTTGAACCAGGAAGTAAGATTTCCTTGAATTTCTTGAAAACCCTAACATTATTTTCACAAATTGGCACTAAACATTGTAGACCAGCATATACACATTTCAGGTATGAGTTGCTTTGGTATATTGTTCATGAACTTCAGAGTTCTCATGCAAACCGTTTTTCTTTTGTTTTAGTATGTGCTTGGTAATTAGAACATGAATTAGACTAAATTGAGCATGCAAACATTTACTACATCCATAGCTAAATACATTTCTTTACTAAAATCTAGGTGGAAATAAGTATTTCCCCCAAAATTCATTTTTGAAATTTTAGCTAGTTTTCGCCATTTGCAATGTTTGCGACCCCTTAAACGGAGTTGGTTTTGAAATCAATTATGCAATGTTTTAATGTCTATTGATTACTTGCTTATACATTAATATCTTGTTTAACAAACCAGCCAAGCAACCATATAATCCTAAGGTTTGAATACAAATCTGTAACTGCTTATCAGCATTATACATTATCAAGTAACACAGTAGAGAAATTGTTTTTGCAACGCACATACAAGTGTTTTTTGTTGGGTTTTTTTTGCGGGGGGGGGGGAGTGAAAGATTTTAGTTTTAAACTTTACAGATTGTTCATAATGTGTCGCTGCGAACATATGAGAAAGCTTGTTAAAATCCCTGACGATAAATATGTTTTGCCACGGAAATGTCTCCTTTTAAATATTGACATGATTGACGCGGTTGTGTTTTCTTAATGAAACTTTCTCCAGGCTTTCATTCAACGAAATGATTTTATAATTGTCAATGGTAAATATTCATTTGTAAGAGTATTATGTGTTCTTCTTTATTGACTGCGGTTTATCATTATCTAATGACATGTGCTTCATTTTATGAAATTTATTTCCGCTTTCGCTATTATACGGTAAGCACATGGGCCTTTCCTTGAGAAAAGATATTTTTGATGATTTTCAGGACAAATATTAGGAAGTTAAAACTGACCTCATTTGCTTAGCTGACGATAAAGACAGGATGAACAAAGCTAAACATTAATTTTTTGACGTATGTAACGTTCATATTTAAAAGATTCTAGAAAACAGATAAACGGAAATGCATATCTATGACTTCTAGCTCCGGGTTGAGCGCTGCTCAATATTTACAGAAATATATGTATCTTGCTCAAATGCCTTCAAAGATGGTAATTGATAACTGTACTGATTGAATATACGGCGCGACTTTTTACGGCTGCCACACGCCACAAAATATGTTTTATTTTATTACAGTTTGAGTAGAATAAGGAAGAAGTTGGGATCACTATTAAGTTAAAGCCTCTCTGTTGCCTTCTGTCGATGACATTAGGACCACAATTGAGGCTGTGCAAACAGTGACAAATCTGAAAAATATACAATGAAATATTATGGAATGGTCTCATTTTCATGATGGTCTTTATGAGGAGTGTTACTAACCCTAACCCTAACCCATCGCTGACCGTTTTAAAACAGTGACATATTCTAATTTACTAGTTATGTAATATATGTCCTCATAGTGCATTTTCAAGACGGTATTGAGTAGCGTGTATATATTAATGCTACTTAGTTTGGATATATATTAAAGGTCTTTTTGTATTGTGTCCAGGATAGTTGCGCATGCGCGATGACGTCATATTGCGATTAAGAACTAAGTAAATAACTTTATTGCAGGAATCAAAAACTTTGCATTGCTAATCTTTATAAGAAGTTGCATATAGATTTGTGTTTAACAATTTTATCATTACGAAGAATGAAACATAACTGAATTTGCATGCCCCCTAGTGTGGAATAAAGTAGGTCATCTGACTTGCAGGTGTTGTAAAAAAACGAGTGAACATTGTTAGTGACTGCTGACCTTGTTGCAATCTATCAAAAGTTTGTTTTTAATATTCGATCGGAATGTTTTCCTACTGAGGAAAACACAGTTGTCCATGTTATTGACATGCTATCTTTCCGTTCCATTGATTCGTTGTGTTAAATCGTTATCTTGGGAAATTGTGAAATCGATACCGGATGTTTACACAATTTAAAATAACTAATAAACTTGGCTGAATTATGGATTTAAAATGGTATTGAATGACTGATATTCAGTTTGTAAGGATTGATTAAGTGAACATCTTATTGTAAAACAAGATTATATTGAAGCATGGAAATTAACTTGATGGCTAATCAAGAATCTTTGCTGAAAATTCATCCAGATCCAGAATGTTGAAAAAGAGCTGTTTTTTACGTTTTTATATGGACAGTGTCGCTGTGCATATGGGAACATATAAGATAGCAAGTGCATCTTTGTTGTCTGGCCAACAAATTAACATGAAGAAGCAACCTCTTCTGAAAGTGAAGTCACTGCTAGTTGAAGCTTACCCTAGACCAAGTCCATATTGTTTAACACATGAAGTGAGACTGGCAGGTAGGAAGATTTTTTCGGTATTGGCTAATTTGGTAAAGAAATTGTCACTTAAATTTATTTCACTTTGAAAATTCTATAGATCTAATTCACTGGAAAACATAAAATAAATAGTGGTCTACATCACATACATTGATAGTATAAGTTTGTTTTGTGTTTAAGGATTCTGCATTTAAAATTATTATGCCCCCACAAAGTGGGAGGCATACTGGTAGAGTTGCACTTGCCGTACATACGTACGTCCCCAAATCTTGTGGCATCAACTTCTCATAAACAATAAGGCGGATTTCTTTCAAACTTGCACAGATGATCAAGCAGGATGTGTAGATGATCGGATTTTTACCTGCGATCATTTTAGTTAAAACTTTTACTAGAGTTATAATAAACCCTTTGTTATTAAAAATTAACTTGCAGCAGTGGGGACATAAGTGTCCGAGGACATAAAAAATTTGTGATTACATCAAGAAATAAAATTAATTCTTGATGTATTCAGAAATGTTTTATAATGCATTTTGCCAAAAAAGTAATTTTGTCTTAATAAATTTAATATAATTTATGTTTTGTGAAAAGATGTGTTTAATTTATTTTCCGAACAACTTCAACAAGTTGCTTTGAAAATCTGTAATACATGTAACTTTATAGTAACTTTTGTATCATGGTCCCAAAACATCTTTTATAATACATGTATGTGCAGTTTTATTGACAGTTTCAAGATGTATTTGTATGAGTTTTTGTGTGGCCTGGTCTATGGCAAGCGGAATTAATCCGTGGTTATCGACCCATCTATGGTTATTGGTGATACCTGATGATAACCATAGTTATTATCAAGGGGTGATAATCAGATGGTCACAAGTCATATATTGTTTTCAGTTAACCTATTATTTACAGAATTGCTTAACATATTCATTTTAATTAATTTTCATAATTGAATTAAACATTTGCTTCATATTTAAATTGCAAAAGATATAATATCTCTTTATTCTTGAAAAGTTTGACCACTTTTCCTCAGTTCTTCTGTGTCAAAAAGACCCCAAGCTCAGAAATAGGTGGGGTCAAAAGTGGAAAAATTTAAATGTGCTTGCATCAAAAAGCAAGAATCTGCATTAATTGAAATCACTGTAACCGCCGTTAACGCCGAGAACAATGGTTTTTGGTCAGTAACTATAGGTTACGTTGATGTCCATAGTAACTTATTTACAATTACTACGGTTATCGGCCGATAAGGCTCCAACGTCTACACGTGTAAACGATAACGTTTCGTTTTCGGGCCGTAAACATTTACAGAATCTTGAACCGTTTATACGAACGGTCACGTGATTGTAAAGGCGGCAAAATATTTGCTGAAAAAACGGCAACGATGCACTTAGAGAAAAAATTAGACTGTGTCCACAGGACACTGATGCCCCCACTGCTGCAATAACATTTGTTACAAAATTTTGTACCAGGTATTAACAACATGTGGTGATAATGATTAGTAAATGAGGAGTAAGTGCCACAAAATTTAATAACTAACATAAACAAAAGGCCATAACTGTGGTGAAAATTGTTGCAAGACAATGTCCTTGACAACAATGTTCACATCATGTCTAATCATCTGTGCAAGTTTGAAAGAAATCAGCCAAATAGAAAACGTGAAGTTGATGCCACAAAATTTTGTAAGTGAAATAAACAAAGGGCCATAACTGTGGTAAAAATGGCAGCAGAAAAAAATCTTTTTTTTATGATCATCTACCCAGCCATCTTGATCATGTGTGCAAGTTAGAAAGAAATCTGTCTAAAAGTTAATGAGGAGTTGATGCCACAAGATATTATTACTGAAAAAAATCAAAGGGCCATAACTCTGGTAAAAATAGTCGCAGGAAAAAATCCTTTCTTCACGATCATCTACACATCCTGCTTCATCATCTGTGCATGTTTGCAAGGAATCTGCCCTGTAGTTTAGGAGGAGTTGATGCCACAAAATTTAATTACTGAAATAAACAAAGGGCCATAACTCTGGTAAAAATGGTCACAGGAAAAAATCCTTTCTTTACGATCATCTACACATCCTGCTTCATCATCTGCGCAAGTTCGCAAGAAATCTGCCTTATAGTTTTGGAGGAGTTGACGCCACAAGATTTAATTAATGAATATAACAAAGGGCCATAACTCTGGTAAAAATGGTCGCAGGAAGAAATCCTTTCTTCACGATTATCTACACATCCTGCTTCATCATCTGTGCAAGTTCGCAAGAAATCTGCCTTGTAGTTTAGGAGGAGTTGACGCCACAAGATTTTATAACTGAAATTAACAAAGGGCCATAACTCTGGTAAAAATGGTCGCAGGAAAAAATCCTTTCTTTACGATCATCTACACGTCCTGCTTCATCATCTGTGCAAGTTCGCAAGAAATCTGCCGTATAGTTTTGGAGGAGTTGACGCCACAAGATTTAATTAATGAATATAACAAAGGGCCATAACTCTGGTAAAAATGGTCGCAGGAAGAAATCTTTTCTTCACGATTATCTACACATTCTGCTTCATCATCTGTGCAAGTTTGCAAGAAATCTGCCTTGTAGTTTAGGAGGAGTTGACGCCACAAGATTTTATAACTGAAATTAACAAAGGGCCATAACTCTGGTAAAAATGGTCTCAGGAAAAAATCCTTTCTTAACGATCATCTACACATCCTGCTTGATCATCTGTGCAAGTTTGAAAGAAATGCGCCTTATAGTTTAGGAGGAGTTGATGCCACAAGATTTGGGGACGTACGGACGTACGGACGTACAGACGTACGGACGTACGGACGGACGGACGAGTGCAACTCTATATGCCTCCCACTTTGTGGGGGCATAATTAATTTTATTTACACCACTAAGTGAAAATATTAATTTTATTTACACCACTAAGTAAACAATTGTATTTTAATATGTAATTCACATTGTTGAGGTATAAAAAACTCTCGTATTGTTATGGGTTTTCGCGATGTCCAGGGATTTCAATAGTTTCTGAAAACCAGGGGTCATCTGATCCCTGTTGAGAATGTTCATTGGGTCATTATCAGATCGTCACTAGTCATATCTTGTATTTAGTAACTTTACTACTTATAAACCTGCTTTATCTTCATTTTAATTTATTTTCAGTGGTTAAATAAGGGTCAACTTCTTTTTTTTAAATGGAATGTACACAAAAGTTTTCTTTATTCTTGCAAAAGTTGACCACTTTTCTCCTGCATCAAAATGATTCCAAGTTCAGAATGAGAAGGGGTCGAAGTGGAAAAAAATCAAATTTGCTTGCATTAAATGCAAGAATCTGCATCAGCTGAAATCCTGGATGTCGTGACCATGTCAGTGAGTGTAGCAAAATGAAAGATTCAGAATTTCACAGGATACCCCCGGAAGTTTAGCGATCCAGTAAGATCCCGTTTTAATGGAGTTGCATTGTTATTTACAACTTACAAAGTTCAGTGAAACTTGTCACAATGTTATCAGGTTTGCATGATATAAACAACGTTTAAACGGCATCGTTTCGTTTTACATGGTCCGTGTAAACGTTTACAAAAGTTTGTAAACGTTGGAGCCTTATTGGCCGATATCTAGGATTTTCACCAATAACTATGGTTATTGGACGGTAACCCTAGTTATTGTCAATAGCTATGGTTATCAGATCAATATCTATAGTTGGTCTCTAACCATGGATATCGGATCAATTGTGCAAGCCACTTGCCATAGTGATTTTTGGGTCTCTTAAAATGATGCAACATTAAAGAATGCAGGATGTACTCATCATGTAGTGTTTTTATTATGCATTTTTCATGTCACCAGTGTTGAGATTTCTGTTATGAAAATATTACAAACTCAATCAGATTTTAGCTGCATTTCATTTATTATTTTTAAAAGCATTGAAATAAGTAAGGTTATGATTTAAAATGAATTATGAATCAGACCGATATCCATAGTTATTGGTTTATAACTATAGATATTGGATTATTTGGGCAAACCGAATGTCAAAGTGAAACAGATATAATGGCAAGACAACAACCTAGGATATTGATTTTTATCTAGAGTTTTGTGCCAAGTGCACATTTGATATCCATAGTTTTTAGTGAAAACGATAGATAAATATTGCTCGTTAACCGCAGTTTACTCCAAGAACTATGGTTTTCGGTCAGTAACTCTAGTTTTTGCCAATATGCATAGTTATTAATCCGACATCCATTGACAATAACTATGGTTATCAGTTGATATTAGTGTTGGGATATGGGTTGCAATTAATACTAAGTTTGAATCGGTTGCCACTTCCGATGTGATTTCACTCTTTATAAACGGTTTATAAATCAAATCTGTGTTACATTAATAAATGGTTTCTGACTTGTAGCTTACATATTATCCCTTGTTTGTGTGTGTTTGCTGCTACTTTCTACATGAAGGTTGGTGTTGCAAGGACAATAATAAAACTGTTCCGCTGGTTTTCTTATTTCATATGCACTAAAAAAGGATGGATGAACAATGCTTATTAAAGAATACCCAACCCAAAACATGTTGTAAATAGCACTAAATGCCTAAAAGTCCCTACAAATATTTTCAGTCATGAATAGTACAAACTATTAATATTGATCAACATAATTATGTCTAATTGTGCAGTATTTTGCAGGCAGAGGTGAAGATCAGTTTAAATTGATTATGAGAGAATGACATTGATTATTGGCATTGGGAGGCTTTTAAACATAGTTAATCGATGTCTTCCTATCATCAGTACATAATCACTAGCCGATATCTAGGGTTTTCACCAATACCTATGGTTATCGGGCGGTAATCCTAGTTATTGTCAATAACTATGGTTATCAGATCGATATTTATAGTAATTGGTAGATAACCATGGATATGGGTTCAATTGTGCAAACCGCTTTCCCTACTGATCTCTGAGTCTCTTAATTTGATGCAACATTGATGATTGCAGGATGTACATGTGGCTCATCATGTAGTGTTTTTATAATGCTTTTTTCACCTCACCAGTGTTTAGATCTCTGCCATGTTATGAAAATATTACAAACTCAATCAGATTTTAGCTGAATTTCAGTTATTATTTTTAACAGCATTGAAATAAGCAAGATTATGATTTAAAATGAATTATGAATCGGACCGATATCCATAGTTATTGGTCGATAACTATAGATATTGGATTATTCGGGCAAACCGCATGTCAAAGTGAAACAGATACAATGGCAAGACAACCTTGGATATTGATTTATATCTAGAGTTTTGTGCCAAGTGCACATTAGATCTGATGTCCATAGTTATAAGTGAAAACTCTAGTTAAATATTGCTCGTTATCCACGGTTAACTCAAAGAACTATGGTTTACAGTCGGTAACTATAGTTTTCGCCAATATCCATAGTTATTGGTCAGACATCCATTGACAATAAGTATGGTTATCAGCAGATATCTAGGGTTTTCACCAATAACTATGGTTATCGGGTGGTAACCCTAGTTATTGTCAATAACTATGGTTATCTGATCAATATCTGTAGTTATTGGTTGATAACCGTGGGTATGGGATCAATTGTGCAAACCGCTTGCCCTACTTATCTCTGAGTCTCTTAACATGATGCAACATGAAAGAATGCAGGATGTACAGGTATGTGTGCTCATCATGTTTTATTTTTATAATGCATTTTTCACCTCACCAGTATTTAGATTTCTATCAATATTACAAACTCAATCAGATTTTAGCTGCATTTTAGTTATTATTATTAACAGCATTGAAATAAGCAAGGTTATGAAATAAAATGAATTGATAAGCAGCTGATAACTTCCAGGCGTTCCATTTTTTAAATTACCTCCCTTTGAAAATGCAAAATTGATACAAAGGTTAATTGTGTTGCTATTATTCGCTCTGAGTACCAACTGCATTGTGGTTTGTGATCGGGATGAGATGCTCGGAGTGTGTTCAATAAATAAAAATGCATTATTTGGAGGAAATTTAGCATGTATTAGTTTTATTATTAAATATTTTTCTGGAAATTCAGAAAATATAGTGTATTGGATATTTTACATAAATATATGAAACTTTCTGTAAACACAGAATTATGTTTAAGATTATTTAACAGAATGAAACACACTTTCATGTTTTTGTCCTATCATGAGCTATTCAGTAAGAAATTCCAGAAAATAAGTCTTAAAAAGATTACCCTATCATGTAAAAAAGGTTCCAAAGACTTAAGTTCACCTGAACTAGAGGAAGCCTGAATGTCTTCAAGACATAATATCACTTTTGTCAATTCCTTGGTAAAGTAAATTGATATTGTTGTTTTTAAATTATATATTTTGTAAACACTTTTATTACATAAGCATTGGGGAAGAAGTTGTATTCCAAAGGGTATGGTAATTGAAACCCATAGTAGTGGTTAAAAATCATAAAATTCATAGAATATTGAATTGTTCTTCAAAATCAACAAAACATACATGTATCATACTTGATAGGCAAATAACATGTGGTGAGAACACTATTAAAAGTGAAAATAATGAAATTTGTAAGAACAAGTGTGATATTGATAGGCAAGGTTTGAAATCAGAATGCATGTTGGATTGCTTTCTTTCAAAATATCATTGAAACAAATCAACAAACAAGTTTTAGCTTTCCAAAAAGCTAGTCGGTCATTAGCAAATAAATTAATAGAATAAGTGGGTGGTATGTATTCGTGCTTGTATTTACTTTTGGACCAATGGAAGTCAATGATATGGCCAGTTTTCTGTTGATCAATGTCACACAGATTGTATCTGACTATTTGTGAATTTAGTTGATGTTTCAAGTTTCAAGTTTATTTCCATTTCCATTTTCTCTGTATGTACAAAACATAAACAAGAGAACATTTATAAACTGAACAATGCTGTTACTTTATAGAATGCAAACAAAGTTGAACGGCTGATGTTTGATATATTGAAACATGAAGAAGACGTGAACCGGCAAAAGACATTAATATAAATAATCATGTCTCTAGTAGACGTAAGTTATTATTTTATTCAGGACGTGTAGAAATAATGCCGTTGTTTAAGCACCAGCGAATCGGATGAATATGTTACATTAACGCGAATGCTCAAAGAGGTACCATAGAACTTTCCTCAGTCAATGCTTATTTGTACATTGAGCAGAAAAGCGATGCTTATTATATTCAGTATTCATATTAAACCAACATTCATAAAGTGTAGTTTTAGTTGGGTCAGCAGATCTCGTCAAACTTGAAGTTGACGAGCGTTAGAAGACAGTAAACACTAAATTAGGATGCTGATGCATTTATTATTTTCACTTAAGCTTTATGCTGCTCATATCTTTTGTTTTTGTTTGAACGATTTTCTCTGAAATTATTACAGAAACTCAAGAAACACTATTTGTATTTAAATAATCTATTATCAAAGAAATTGTCGTTATGCCACTGTTCTGAAAATTCTTCACAACTATTTCTCTACTTTAAAAGCTGGTTTTGCATTGCTTGCAGTATATTCTAGTAGATCGCCCTTACATAGAAATGATAGTGCTTGTGTTGTCTACATTACTTTACTTGTCAAAACTATGTTATTGTTTAGTATCACAAGGCCGAGTCCAGATCCGTTATATTGCATGTGTATGGGGAAGCAGACATTGGGGTCAGGGGTATCCCCGGAAATCTTTTACAAGTTAAACTCAATTTGGATTGCAACTGCGACGAGTCCAACCGTTCACTATAGATCTCAAGAAGAGAACGCATAGATAGATGCGGTTTTGAGAGGGAACATTGGAATAGGGGAATATAAATAAATCAATTCGTATTTGGTTAATAATGCATATATTCCTGGGCAAGTTTTGAATATTGTGGCGGCGGAATTTTTGTAACATAAATTAAATAGTTTAAATTTAAATGATAAAAATACAGATGAACATATAGAATGGTTACCAAGTTTCTATTTTAAAGCAATCGTTTAAGTTTTTTTTTCTTAAAATATATGAAAAGGTCACTTGGAAACCACCGAAGAGGAAAAATGTGAAAATATTGCAGGCTCGGTTTCATTGAGCCTGTAAAAGACTTTTAGGCATTTCAAAAACATAAAATACCGCATCGTAATTAGTGCTCCAACTTGAATAATAAAAGGACAGGGAAATAGATAGATATCAAAAACATGGCAGTTTTTTCGCAACAAGCTTAAAACTAGGCACTTTTATGCAAACCTTTGAGAAAGAGCATAATATATAGATGTCCCTGTGAATGAGTAATTGCGAATAAAAGATAAAATGTAATGTTTATAACTAATGAAAAGATGGGTAGTCATCAAACCAACTAGGTTTAAACTCCCGCAGTACGGGTTTTAACATTCCAATAGTACGCTCGTGAAATGCAAAATTATGAGGTTGATAAGCTGATAACAACTACATTAAATTTTGTTATTATGGGTTGAAATGATTTTTCAACATACTTGACTAACAAAGTACTTGTAACTGAGGTAAGGTGTCGCCATTTATCCTATACATTGATATTAGACTAGTTCATTAAACAAAATCATTATTGATGCTACCACGCTGAACGTGTAATCATAAAGTGCAATTAACCTCCTGTGGCCTTCCTAGTCGTTTATCTCTGTCGTCCGCAGCTAATTGATCGTATTTTCGACTGTCTTTTAGCGTACCGCCGCCCCATTGACTACGCTTATGATATCAGATAAAAATATTGCCCGTGCTAATCTCCTATGTTTACTTTAAACAATGGTCATGTCAGATTCGCTTAACCTCTGGTAATTTCTGAGAACATTCACCGAAATTGCACTGGAAATCGCAAACAAATTGCAAAATCGCTGACATCTTGTTTTTACTTTAAACAATGGTCACCTCACATTCCCTAAACTTCCGTTAACTTCTGTGAACATTCACAACATTTGCACTGGAAAGCGCAAAAAAAATCTCTCTTTAAAAGACAATATTTTGACAATTAAGCAAAGTTCTGAGCGTTCGTTTCCTCCTAAATGCTTGTTTAAAACATCTCCCCTTTTGCTATAAGCCTCTTCTATTTCACGACCGTATGTTTGGTGAAAGAAAATTTATTAACACATGGGTAGAAGTTTTCATCAATTTTCAAAGTCAACGCATGTACATGAGTTTTTTTTTTAATCCCGCATTATTTCATCTAACATGGCATACACTGAAATCGACATCATTAAAACAAATACAGGAAAAAGTGCGAGAACCAGCAATATTACCTGCCGTTTAAGATCAGCATTCTAACGAAATTGTTGAAGATCAGAATAGTAAATATAATAATTTGAAGCCCTGCCAGGCTGCTCACCCCCTCCCCCACCCAAGGACAGTGACATAATTTTGTTGTTGAACATAAACTCTATGTTTTGGAATACATTTTTGGTTAAAAGTGTATGCTAATGAGCGACTATGTTTTTGTAAACTTTTGTTTGTAGACATCCTTTCTAGTCTGGTACCCGTCGTACTATCAAACTGATAACGTAGTGTTAGGGGCAGGTAATCCAGACTAACATCCTTTCCCGCCAAAGTCGGATATTCATTAGTCTCTAAAAACATAAACGATGTTTTTGCTTTTTGACCAACAAAATCAATATAACTGATCAAATCTATTTCATATATGGAATCATCCTGAACAGTTGTTTGATTCAAATAAAGTATCAGTTTAACTTATAAGCAAATAATATTTTTGCTACGAAGGTTTGCATCACGTGACTTTCTAAAAAAAGACGCATAACATTATTTCTACAACCTGTAGAAAATAAAACACATTGTCAAGAAATATTCCATTCTATTGTTGGAGGCTTCCACCGTTGCACACGCTGCTGACACTGTTCTCTCTGACTTCCGAGTTCTGCAATCCTTAGCTATATGGCCTTTCTTATTGCAGATAAAACAGGTCTTGTCTTTTCTTCTTTCATCTATTTCTTTTGTTGGAGGCTTGCTTGAGGGATGCGCTGGTGTTTCCTCCATCTGGCGCATCTGTGGACCTGCATACGGCTTGTTTGCGTTTGTAGACATTCTACCACCATGAGCCTCTGTATACTGCTCAGCAAGCTTGATAACACTTTCCATCGACGTTGGTGCTCTTTCCCTTAAAAACAACGCCAAGTCGGTTGAACAACTTCTGATGAACTGCTCTTTGATCATTAGGTCACATAGAGCTTCATATGTGTTCTCCACTCCAGCCATCTCTGTCCAACGAGTAAAGTACCTTCTCATTCTGGCCGCGAACTGGAATACCGTCTCACCCTGGTCCGGCTTGCTCGTCCTGAACTTGGACCTGAAGCCCTCCTCCGTAAGTTGGTACCTCTTCAGCACTGCAACCTTCAATGACTTATAGTTACATGCATCGGAAGGTGGCATGCTCGTATACACCTCCAGTCCCTTTCCAGTCAATAGCGAACTCAAACTTACTGCCCAAGTGTCTTCACTCCAGCTCTGCGATAGGGAGATTAATGTTGGAGTTTTAAAGAAGGCACAGAAAGAGGATGTGTCTATGAAGAAACTCTGGGATTTGGCAGCTGGAGGTGCTTACAAAGAGACGAAGACTGGAACTGCATACAAATATGAAGAACAGGAAAGTGTCATAGCTGCGAGTGCTGCCGTTATTGAAGCTGATACTGGCGATCAAAACGGAGCCGTAGATGATGAGAATCTATTAGACCTACCAAAAGTCACTTCAAAAGAAACGTATGAGGATGTCCAGATATGCGAGACTTTAAGTGCACAGCAAAAGCAACAAGTACGTGACATACTCCTTGAGTTTCAAGACATCCTTACTGAACGACCAGGAACTACGACACTTACAGAGCATAGAATAGATCTTCTCGACAAGAATCCAATCCGAGTTAAGCAATACCCGATACCTTATTCAAAACGTCCAGATGTTGAAGCAGAAGTAGAAGACATGCTTCAGGCTGGAGTCATTGAGCAAGCAAATTCTGAATACAATTCTCCAATTGTCATTGTGAAAAAGAAGGATGGTGGTAATAGGTTCTGTGTGGATTACAGAAAGTTGAATACCATAACGATATTTGATACTGAACCTATGGCTAATATAGAGGATATCTTAGCGAAACTGCAAGAAGATAAGTACTTCACGAAGATAGATCTTGCAAAGGGATATTGGCAGATTCCGGTGTCTAAGAATTCCAGACATGTTACAGCGTTTACAACTTGTCTGTATATGGCCTTTCTTATTGCAGATAAAACAGGTCTTGTCTTTCTTCCTTTCAATACATGTAATGCCTTTAACGGTTGCTCTGCTTTCTTTCTCTGTGATCTTGTCATGACTGCCGCTGCAACCTTACCCTGTGCAACCCATGTTTTGCTTGGTTTGTCAGCAACACCAGGTATATTACCTAAGACCAGATCACATATCAGTGACTTTGGCACCATCGCCTCTGTTTCTCCGGTGTAATACGGGGTGTCGATGTGTATCCTCGCCACTGAAACCATCCTTGCCTGCCCGTCAATGGTTATCATGATGATCTTCTTCTTTAGCATTTGGTCTTCACTGACCAACTCTCTTCTTAGTAGACATCGCTCTAGACCAACGTGTGACACACACGTATGTTTATATAATTTAACATGTCGTTATAGATCAGCTCAATTTCTGATTTGATGCTACTACAACGTCCAAATATTGTTTCATCAACATTTAGAAGACTTTTCTTGCAAATAGGGGGAACGGAATAGCATTCTCAAGCTTTAGACCGGCGGCTTTGTCTAAAGTGATCACGTCCGGTGCCACTGTTAACCGGTGTTACCCTTCAGTTCAAGTTTGGTCCAGGATGACCGACAATAAATTAAGTATATCAGAAACATAATTATCTACATTAATGTCTTTTCCGGTAAACGTTTTCTCTATTTATCAAACATCAACCTCTACACTTTCCTTTTGCATGCGTCTTAGAAACAGGTATAGTCTAAATTATCCGTTCTTGACCGCGAGTCACTGTTAACCGGTGTTCAGGCTAAAGATCTCAAGTTTGGTCGATTATAATATGTCGGTCATCAGGATGACCGACAATGAGCTAGATGTTGCAATACAATTCTGTGAGAAATTGTTCAGTTGTCTCTGAATAATAGACCGTCTGTAAAACAGTAAGTTACTGTTTTACTTTTTCTTGTTATTGATTTGATGTGTCATGTCGGTCATTATCGTGATAAGGTTTTACCGTTCTAATTTTTCGCAGTTTACATACCGAGTTTGAATACCGGCCAAAGCATACCTTCTTTATTTTATACCGTTAAACTAAGATCATTTCCTGATAACATGGACCTGGTTTTGACTAAATCTTATTTGAGATTGAGAATGAAAATCTCACTCATTTTCGTATTAAAAATAATGTAAACTTCTTCAAAATGTAGATGTATTGCATCAATGTTGGACCTTCTGCACTTAAACATGCCTATCATGTTCTGTTCATAATTATTATAAATATACAGTAATCCTTGCTATTAAGACCACTCAGAGGGCAAAAGTGGTTTGTTTTGGAGGAGTTATCTCAAAATTGACGTTTGAAACACGTATTTGCACTATCTGGTTCTTATTAACAAACACATGCTTTGATTAGTGTTAGGAGGGTGTAGCCTTATTATATTGTGGGGGATTTTAAGACTGGTTCTCATGCATTTCACTACAGGCATGACTTTCTAATGTAAAACGAGAAATTCTTTGAGCTCGCGCTTGCCCGGTCCATATCTAGTAATACTTATGTTATTCAACGCAACCATAACACGCGAATGGTCTGTTTAGCTGACAGTACTTATCTATACAACAAAAACGTCGCAGACATTTAAATATCCTTCGCAGATTAGTGCCTGAAAAAGCGGCCGTCTCAACTTGCGATCTGGCCTGAAAGCGAGCTGACATTTTTAACGAAGATCACTTTTACCTCGATGTATCCCATATAAAAATAGGTATTTTGTATTATTGCTCGTTGGAGAAAAGTCATTATTAAGCTTCCATATTCACCGGCATACGAACGCAATCTTTTGAGATATATCAAAATAGATCAAATGTGTACCTGTACAGATACTGAATGGCGCTCAACCATGAGCTTCGTGGTAAGGGTAGTGGTGTGCATTTCCATTACTTCCCATGAACAGCCTAAATCCTGCACAATTTTAATATTTGTCGTATTGGACAGTTTTAAAAAGTTTCCTTTAATCTCTGCTGCTTATATGATTTAGGTATGTGCCTGTATTCAACAGCTGAAATTGTCTTAGCAAAAGTTGCAAAAGAAAAAAGCGTCTTGAAGAATTCGACATACATCTTTGTAGATTACTCACGCACTTTTGTGGTGTGCTTTGCAAAATTTACCAGTGGCCGTTTTCTACTTTAATCACGAATTTCTCACAAAGTAGTGATTGGAACTAATTTCTGTTTTCTTAACATGTACATTGTTAAGGTTTCACCGACGTCATCTTTTGTAGACTTCAACTGTACAGTGTAGATCTGTTTTTGCAAATATACTCAACAAAAATAGAAACCCGACACTTTATATTTGGTGTATTTTCCTGGAATCAGATTTAAAGCTAATTGAATTGTGGTATGCAATAAAAATTGTGCATGTTTTGAACTTTATTATGTATTTTGATATTTTTGGTGCATGAAACAAGTGATTCAGTGGTTATTTTCTTTTGGATGGTGCAAAAATATATAGATTTTGAATATGCACCTCATACTTATTCAAAGTTACAGTGTCAGGTTGTTGTTTTTTTTGTTGAGTATATGTGAAAAAGGAACTTTGAAAGTCGCCGAACACGAAAAATATGAAAATATTGCAGTCTCTGTTTGATTGAGCCTGTTCATGGGCAGGAATGGAAATGCATATTACTGCCCACGACGCCTAGCCCCAGGATGGGCGAAACTCAATATTTACACCAATCAACAGTACAGTATTGATCCATCCCAAACGATGGCATGCATATAGCGGTGAACATTGAACCTTTCAGATTAATACCATTCCATGTTCAGCGGTGTATTGCTCCCATATAAAAGAACGGGTTTGCCCTAAACGAGAAAACAATTTGCGGAAATAAACAAAATAGAATTTCATTCACAGGAAAAGTAGATTATATATTTTCATTAATTCTATACAGTCCAGCCTGTGCTAAAGGCCCATGTTAACAAAGACCAACGTTTGATAAAGACTACTTCTTGTCCTAATGACTGATTAGTTGAACATAAGACCACCTGCATTGAAAGAGAACTTTGGGGTTTTCCCCTAAGTGGTCCTTGAAGACGGGTTTTACTGTTACAAAAGTGTTTACATATGCACGAGAAAGTTCTAATTTAAATACAGAACATGCACTTATCCTGAAAATAGGAACATCGTGACCTCATTTAAATGTAGTGCATATACTATCAAAAAACGTACAGTGTCACCGTACGGACGGGAAAGTCAAAATAGAGTTCATATCCTAAAATTAAGGATGGGATCGAATACTGAAATCACTATCTGAATATTCATTAGGCATATTCGAATAAATTCGAATATTCCAATTTCATTCGACTTTAATCTCCGAGTTCGTTAGTATGTCCACAAACTCAGCCTGTCTGCACATTTGTATTGATGTTAATGCGAAGATGCGGCAGACTAACAGACGTTAATCCTCTGATCATTTATGAGAACAATAATTCAAAATAATTTCGTGTTTTTTTAAGGTCTGTAGTTACCTACCAAGCTGGTCTTTAGGCCGTTATAGACAGATTTTGTAACGGACATTTCCAGTAATTTTAATGCAACAGTCTTTTGGAAGAAACAAAACATGTACATTTTTACAAATTTACCGAATATTTTAATACAAAACCCGTATTCGAATATTCGTCGTAAAACCGAATATTCGAATGTTCGAATATTCGTTACCATCCCTACTTAAAATACAGTGAAACCTGCCTTAGCAGCCACCTGCTAATAGCAACCACCTGTCTTAAACAGCCAGTTTGAATATGACCTAAACTGACAGTTTGTTCTATTTTTTACTGTTTTTAACAGCCACCTGTCTTCAGCAGCCACTTTTTGTTACTCCCTTGGGTGGCTGCTAAAGACAGGTTGGACTGTAGAGTCACGTTTCAGGGCGTATTTGATAACCTCATTTCAGATTGCTATTTAAAGGGCGACAATGTCCATGATATCCTCATAGTCTGATTGCAGATAGCAGACGAAAATGATGACCTTTCAAGTATGCACTCTAGCTGTGAGTTGTAGTTTAATATTTCAATATTTCTAATAACAATAACTTAGCTTTCTTTAAGTAGAATATTTAAAACAATATCAAGACCGCTAAGTTATTCTAAAGATATTAACTGACAACTTTAACATAACAAAAGAGATTCACTATTGCCGCTATGTCTTTGGTTATATTGAATGCAACTTTTAAATGAAAAACAGTGTACACCTCAAAAATTTATTCGGTACAAGAGCTATATGTTTCATTCATACACGCCACAGCAAATTGTTATTATTGTTTGCTGTAGATGAAAAAAAATTAATACTCACTTTCCTGCGAACTACAACCAGATAAATTTCTAGTTTCACAAATAAGAATTTAATTAGAATTCATCATTCGGATATCATGGAATGCCTCAACGGTACTGGTAAAAGTGACGAAACTGGACAAAATATGAAAACATTTCGGGCATGGTTTGACATAGTTTTCATAAATTGTTCATAAAAAAATAATAAATAAATCCATGAATAAGAGATCAGCGTTTTTATCCATCCCTTATAATTGAGATAAAAATCAAAATATAAAATATTTCGGGCTTGCTTCGACTTGCCTTGCACTGGCAGTAATGAAAATACATGTTTCATGCTCACTCTGCCTAGCCCCGGGATGAACAAAACCGAATTATTCGAAAAACTTTCGAATAGATGAAAAGGGAACTTTGAAAGCCACCGAACACGACAAATATGAAAATACTGCAGGCTCGGTTTGATTGAGCCTGTTCATGGGCAGTAATGGGATTGCATATAACATAAACTTTTCAATGCATTGTTATTAACTGCTGAAGAAGTTTTCATAAATTATTCATTAAATAAATAAATCCATGGAATAGAGATCACCGATTGCTGATCCGTCTCTTATCAGGGAGATAAAAATCATGTAGCTGAAAGTAAGTAATACGTGTTAACAGTTTATTTTAACGAAATATTGCTTTAAAACATTACAAGATATGTTTCCTTTTTTCAGAATGTGCTGTTAACTGTTATAAAAATATCCACATGTGCTGGTTTCATCTTCGACGATGGTGACCCATGGGATGGGAAATGTTTTCCCCAAGACCAGTTTTGCAGATGTTTTGACGATGATGTTTTTGAAGATGAATTTTTGTTAGAAGTTTCATGCTCTGCTCAAAATCTTACGAATTATCCTGATTTTAGAAAAATTTCTGAAGATCTCATCAAAGATTATTACAGTTTGAGAATTAATCTTACCGACAACGAACTGACTACAATTCCTACTGGGGTTTTCTCGATTTTTGATGTCATAAATGACTTTAATGTAACTAGATATATAAACTTGCGTTTTGAGAGGAACAAGATAAGCACCATAGAAAACGGCGCCTTCGTTGGTGTCAATAATCTGTGTCTAAGCATCAATCTCAGAGATAACCGCATTACCGCTCTTCCACTGGCTTTTCAGTTGTTGCCATACCTTTCGACTTTATCACTTCAAGGAAATCCTATCCTAACGTTCGACGCCACAGTCGTGAACTCCATTGCAAAATCGCTGAAACTTTTGGAATTAGATTATAAAGCTCTCTTATCAGGAATTAAAGAGCTATCTGTGCTAAATTTAACAGCAATGACCGTTTACGATATTCCGTCTGATGACGGAAATCAGACTTTTAACCCATTTCTATTTTTTAGAAATACTATGCGAGATATTTTAATTGTTGGAACAGAAATCACAACATTACCTTGCTTTTTAATCGATGGACCTGTCACATATTACGAGTTTGCTCTTCAAGATGCTTCAAATATCAGTGCAATCAGAGTGTTTGATTGTCAACCCGGAACTATCTCAGAAGTGACATACCTAGTAATTATGTTATCAGGTCTTGAAGAATTCCCAGACCTCTTGAGGTTTACGCCATACTTGTCCAATCTCAACTTGATGCACAACAAGATCAGCAGAATCAGCGAGAAGTTCATACCTTTGCATGACTACTTGGGAACGCTCGACCTGTCATACAACCGACTTCAGACCATTCCTGCCGCTTTTCGTCGCTTTAAGAATCTTCAAACATTGATCATCGATTACAACCAGATTACCTATGTGGCTCCTGAGTCTGTTCTTTCCGTTTATACTTTATGTGCAACCGGAAACCCTTGGACGAACGAGTCACATTGTGATGCAGATGACAGATTTATAATTGATACGTTTGTTAATGAGAGAATCATTTCTTGTTACTGATTGAACCAACTAAAGGAAAAATATTGATTTGAAATTTGATGAAACTTAAAATTAAATAAAAAATTTGTTTGACAATTAGCCGCCTCTCGAAATATAAGAACCTTTAGGGGCCACTTACATTGAAAATGGCGAAAACTTGCTTAAATTTCAAAAATGAATTTTGGGGAAAATACGCATTGTGCCTATATTTTAGTGTAGCAATGTATTTATCTAATGATGTACTAATGTTTGCAAGCTCAGTTTAGTCTAATTCATGCTCTAAATACCTAACACATATTAAAACAAAACAAAAATCATTTGACTGAGAACTCGTCAAAATAATGTTAGGGTTTTCAAGAAATTTAAGAGACTTAACTGAGCATGCAAACATTAGAACATCCTTAGGTAAATACATTTTCACTAAAATCTCGGTGACAATGAGGATTTTCCCAAAAATTCTCTTTTTTTGAAAGGAGCAGGTTCACGAAGGCCTAATATTGGCCTAAAATATATTTAAAAAATAAGTTTTGTTACTTATCAAAAATTTTAATGCTTTTGAGTACACAAATGGTTATTCTTTCAATATCTTATAGTTTTATATTAATGTTTGTCCAAATTGCGTTTCATACTGCCTACTATCAACAAGAATGGTACGTGTTCTTAAATCATTAAAAATCTAAATATCTAACAAATAATGAAAATAAAAAAAAGTCTGGCTAGAATAACAGACCAGCAACTCATTGGCTTTGCTGATGATTTAGACAGGATGCAGAAATGTAAAAACCAAATTCATTGTCTGTACGTAACCTGCTCAAAGATTCTGAAAATAGAGCAGATAGTAACCTACACGCCTGCTGAACGGTCAATTTAACATCTGAAAAAGGTTCGATTAACTGTTTGTAGGCTTAGTTTTAGTGTAACAAATGAATCTACACATGAACATATGTTTCAAGTTTCAAGTCAATATCTCGAAAACTGTAGACGTAGTTCGCGCAAAAGACCAACCGACCAACCAACAGACCAAACAACTAAGCGACCGGATGATAACTCCTATATACCCCCAAACATTGTTTGCGTGGATATAGAAACACAAATCCTTATTTATCAGCATCATTCTTGAAATAAATCCGTTTTTAAGTATTCAATTTTATAATTACCTTCCTCTCAATAAAAGATTGTTGTAATATTCAGCCTGCGGTATATTAAGCAAATAGTCTCAGATGAATTTGATTTCTTGACAAAACAGTTCTTCCTTGAATGGTATCCGAGCTTAAACAAAGGTCTTAGAGACAAATTACAAGTATGTCAAAATAAAATTGTTAGATTTATTTATAGTATGGGTCCCAGAGAAAGTATTAACCAACATAGACTTTCAGATATGAATTTGCTAAATGTAGAAAATAGAAATAAACAACTAAGACTTAACCATGTTTTTGAAATTGTACAGGATAAGTGTCCATCATATATGAAAGAGAACTTTGTATTTGTGAAAGAGACTCACTCCTACTCAACTAGGGCTAATACATATAATTTTAGAGTACCTAAATGTCATGGTAAAGAAAACATTACCTTTTATTACAGTGCAATAAAGGATTGGAATGCTCTACCAGATTCAATAAAGAAAATTGAAAATAAATTTAGATTCAAAATGGCTGTGAAGAACCATCTTTTGGACACAGCCAAGATACATTAATTCAATGATCACATTTTGTGAATATTTTACTCTCTAGTCACCATGGTAAATTTTATATATATTATAGAAACATGAATGTAACAACTTACTAATTCAAATTATGAATCAATAGTTCTGTATTACACCATCTGTTTTTGTTTTTTTTCTCCCTACAGGTATTCTATACTTATTGTAGTAAGTATTATCCAAGGACCCCATTGGAAATAAGCTTTCGAGCTTTCATGGGCTATCCTAGGTTTTACACACTATATATAGATATATATACATTCATATCAGTACAGTTCATATAGGGCTTTTTTTCGAGGTTGTTCATGTTTGTATAATATACTAAGAAATGTTCTGAAATTTTCTGTGATAGCCAAGTAATTTGGCATTTGCAACTGTGATAAACGGTAGATTACAAACATGTAAAAATATAAGTGTAATTGGTTGTTTTTATGTGTGGGGTAGTTGCTGATCAGTTCCCTTCAAATTTTATTGGAGATGACACACTTTTTAAGACTTTTTAGTAGTGTCATACTACTTTGTATATTTCCTGTGCTATTCTCCTTAATTTAAGTATATTTTAAGGCAGTTTCTAGGCCTCAGGGTTTCGATCAGTAGTGATCCCACAAACGCGTCTTACTTGCTACATTAATATTTTTAGTTAAAATGCTAATATAAAATGTTGTAATTCGTATATATGTGTGTTTTAACCTGAATAAATATCTATCTATCTATCTATCCTTCAACCACTTTTGACATAGAAGACAGAAACGAAACTAGCATACATTGTACACATGATATCCAATTAGAACATTTGGTGAGTGAATATGGGGTAAGGACTTTTGTTATGGTAACTTTGTTCTTTTCAGATGTAAACATGTCGAAAGTGGCTGGTGCTACAGCTGGAATGTTGGATGCGCTTTAGGGATGTGCGGGTTTGTCCTATCGTTTGAGACATTCGGTGCATCACTTGGCTTATGCATTGCAGGTGTATACATTTACTGAATTCCACATTGACAAGAGTTTAAGAATAGGTCTATTAGATAACAAGCAAGCAGTCTACTAACATTTATTTGATTTTAATGCAACGTTTCCAAAGAAGCTATGATACCAATATATCATATAAATAAAAAAATTCATGCAGCTGTATTTTGATGACAGGTGATATTTGAAATGGCCCAGTCCAATATCACCTGTGATCAATAGCCAGTAACTTGTCATTCTTTTTGTCATGCAACTTTACTTTTTTTTAAATATTTAAAAATAAACATTTCTTGGTAATTTTGTAATAAATTGGATCTGTTTTTGGCATATGAATACTTTCCTGGAGGCGTTTATGTAGAAAGTCGGCCATTTTGTTAAAAATGGTTTCTGTTTTTCGGCGTTAGCTGTCTAAGTTCATTTCTGACCTAGTTTTTCGACCAATTAAATGATATAAATAAAACTTTGTATCCAGCAGTAAAATAAAATATATTATTTCGATTAGTTGTTAGTGGTGTTGTTTACGATAACCGAAACATTGTGTGTTAAGTATTTACCTGGTATTTACATATTCTGGCATTTTCGTTTTTAAAAGCGATTATTGTATCGGAGAAAAACATCTTTACGGTATATATAACCAGCTAAGTCAGTTGATGGCTTAAATAGGATTGTAAATGGAATATTCATGAGTGTCAGGTAAACACTTGCTTACAATAAACAGTGTTCTTACTTGTTTATTTCTAGATCATTTGATAATGATTGTTAATTTCAAGTCCAGAAACACAAATGGTCTAGTGGTTTTATCACTCGCCTCACATGCAGAGGCCCCGGGTTCAATATTTTTTTTTTTGGGGGGGGGGGGGGGGAGGCACTTTTTGAAAGTGAATTTACGCAAAAGTTGGTAGATTTCGCTCTTGTAACAAGTTGTTATTATTTTATATTTAATTATATTTCGAGGACATTTATTCATCCTGAGTTCTAACTCTACAAGAGATATTATATTGAAACTGAATAAATGTAGATCAGGACTTAATATAAGACATCGCTTTTTTAATCGACGTATTATCACCAGACGAAATTGTTGCAACAGCTTCAACATTGTTATCAGTAAAATAACCCGTTACCGATGTCGTGTAATGATAATAACTTATATCAGAGCTATCCGATCAACCTTTTTTTTTTAGGGGGGGGGGGGGTTGTCACGGTTAGCTCAATTAGTTGCTTTGTCGGAATTGCAGGGCTAGGCGCTGACGCCGTGACGGTGCTGGTTCGCTCCCAGGTAGAAGAAATTTTCTGCGACTCTGACATGCTTGGAGATAATTTCGAATGACTTGATACAAATATACCCAATGTCTTGATAATGCATGAAACTATATAGAAATTAAAGTATGTTGCTCTAAACTCAATTTAGTGTAAATAAGTGTAAATAAAAGCAGACCTTTTTTTAGTCAGGACTTCAACGTTGTCATATATTGACATATTGTTTGAATAACATGGCACACATTTGTAACATTACAAGACTGTGTGTCAAATACAACATTCAAATCTGAACCCTTAAAGTCCATGTCATATATTAAATTTTCAGTCTATATTACTTGTATCAATTAAAGATTAATTTTCACTGAGGTAATAACACATTTTGGTTGTTAAGTTGAAGCATAAAACCTTTACTGCTTTGCAAATTTTTAAAACCTAAAGGATTTCCATTACAGAATGAAGTCTGAAGCAAAAGGATTTAGGAAGAAGAAATGGAAGAAAATATTATTTCAAATCCAAACTCATCTCTTTCGTTATTTTTATTCCCATTGCCAACATCATTTTATGTGCGGTTTTACCTTTATTATAGCGAAGGACTAAAAATTTTCATTTTAAACAAATTAACAGGTAAAATAGGCTGTATTATGTGTTTATCGATGTTTGCATCTATGTTAAATGTTTATCAAAATTAACAAATTGTCTGTACCGCTTCTATTTTCAGGTGGAGTTGTAGCTGGTGCCGGTGGCATAACTGTAGGTGGAGCGACAGTTGCATATGCGTTCAAATCTTCTTCTTCGGGAAAGAAAGCGGATGCTGCAATTCGAAAATTTCATAAAATCCGAGAACGACTGGTTCGAGATGGCTATGAAATTTCTAAAAAGCATGAAGAAGAGGATTCCATCGTAACTCATTATCCATCTTGGACACAGTTTTGGGGAAGGCTTATGTTTGGATCTGCTAATGTTGGATGGAGTCTGATTTATTCTGTTATTTTTAACACAGTAAGGACTGGACAAAGATTTTCAGACTTAACAGCGGATATTGCAGCGGGTGGACGTGTTTCTGCATTTAGTGCGCTGAATGCTGGTCAGGGTTTTTAAATTGTCGGGGGCGTGTTTGGGATCATGTTTTTAGCAGTTGACATTCGTACCATCGTTATTTCTCTAAGGGGATTAGTTGACAACGAGCGGCATGTCTTATCTGTCAAGATACGGGAGACGGTTAAGCACCTACATGACGCATGCCCAGACGAAGAAGAAATAGAAAACATGTTGGATGAAGTTGGGGTTCATGTTAGACCGATGGCACACATTAAGAAATGCCTATATTATATTTGACTAATAATACAGGCAATTAAAACAATTGTGTTGGGCGTAATACTGTTAACAAAAGGATTAAAATGAATGATAGAGGGTAAAAATAAAATTTACTGACTCTTGAAAACTGTTATGAAACAGGATTCGACATTCTTTAAATGAATTATATTATACATGTACATACTTTGCGAATAAAAGAATCACCTGTAAATTATCCTACACGCTATTTAACAAGGTGTTCTAAACACACTTGAAGGGGGAAAACATTTTAATCATGCTCCCGTTTTGTTATAAATTGCACATAGAATTTAAGGGATTTGTTAGTTCTAACTATTTTTCTCTACTGCTCCAACTTTTCTTAACGTATGCACAATAATCATAGCATAATTTGTGCAAAGTTTGATTATAGTGCATTGTGCCGTTTGTGAGACTATTGAAGTTTTATTTTTTGTCTATGGCAAAGCAATGGCGAAGGGGGCAATACCTTAATTTTCAGGAAATTTTCAGTTTGTTAAATCCGCATTATATTATTTAATTACCATATGGCGGTATTTACGAAAGAATCGGATGTAGCAAATAATCTGTCGGGAACCACTGAAGACCATTGTACGAACTAGAAATATGTTGTCTGTTTTGCCTACTAGGTTATGTAAGCCGAAAATGAAAAAAAAAAACATTTACAGGTCAAAATAAATCAGCAAGAGAACTGTTTTGGATATTGCTTTATTAGGATATGTTACGCCCTTGGCTTTGAAGTAGGTGTCACATTAGTACTTCTGAAAAGTCTTCTAACAAAGAACACTTGGATTGCTGAACACAATAACACCACAACACACTGGCATATGGACCATTTCTGAATGTATTCATTATTGCCAGTAATCAGGTACCAGTCTTTTATAACATGCATTCTGCTTTGAGCCTGGTGTAGTAATGCGTCCTGGACGGACTGCTGCACGTTTTGGATCGAAGACTGAAAGATAAAGACAATATGTCAATTAAATGTAATCATGCAACAGTCTTTTATGACTTGCATTCTGTTTTGCGCTTGATGTAGAAATGAATATTAGACGGAGTGCTATACGTTTTTAATGGAAGACTGGAAGAAAAAAAAGATATATTTCAATTAAATGTAATCATGCAACAATCTTTTATGACATGCATTCTGCTTTGCGCTTGATGTAGTAATGAATCTTGGACGGACTGCTGTACGTTTTGGAGGGAAGACTGAAAGAAAAAGCAAATATGTCAATTTAATGTTATCGGGTACAAATGTAACAGTATTTTATAACATGCATTATGCTTTGCGCCTAGTGAAGTAATGCGTCCTGGACGGACTGCTGTACGTTTTGGATAGAAAACTGAAAAGAAAACAAAAAGTCAATTAAAAGTAATTAGGTAACAGTCTTTCATAGCATGCATTCTTATTTGCGCCTGGTGTAGTAATGCGTCTTGGACGGACTGCTGCATGTTTTGGATGAAAGACTGAAGAAAAAAGAAATTTGACAATTTAAAGAAGTCAGATAACAGTATTTTATAACATACATGCACACTGCTTTGTGCCTGTGGATGATGAAAACTGGAAAAAGCAAAATATGTCCATGTAATCATTGAAAACGAAAACATTGTTGATCTAAAATATTTAGTTGTTTTCTTAGTGAATGCAATAATTTGAATTTGTATGAATGAAAGTATGAATGATATAATTAGAATATTGTCTATTATATGTAAAAAAAAACAACAAACTGTCTTATCAATAAGAAGTGAACTGCGGATATCTCAGGGGATACTCGATTTTTCTGTACCAGGAAGAGGGTGGTAGCACAAGTTGTTTCAGTATTCGTTTCGTTTAATGTGTTAATAGTATGATCGTCTTTACCAATAAACAAACTAAGGAATGCCATTTTGAAACTATTCTTCCACCTTGTTTTAATCAGCACTGTATTCAGTAATGACATGCAGTTATCATAACTATATCAGGACTATCCGATGAACATTTGTGGGGGGGGGGGGGGTTGTCCCGGCTAGCTCAGTCTGTTGCGTTGTCGGAATTGCATGGTTGACGCTGTCGCCGTGACGGTGTTGGTTCGCTCCCCAGTAGAGGCAATATCATTTAAAGGAAAAGAGACAAAATTCTTATTAAATTTAGTATTTTAGAATTAGCTTAAGTAAACACTCTATCTATGTACGTTTGCTAATAAGAAAACATTTTTATGAATCTCTTAAACAAAATGTCGTGTTTACCGTAAAATTTGAGACAGACAGTTGTATATCTTCTAGTTCTTGTCTGTATTTCGACCATTCTTCCTCCACGTATGTCACTAGGAACACATATACCAGTTTCGACGCCATACGCGACATAGAGTTATCCAAGCATATTGCATAAGGACCTAGAAACGTAACACAATTAAAAACAAAATTATTACGATTGAAAATATTACTGTGGTATCATTATAATTCGCGTGGGTTTTTTTTTATTTCGCGCTCTGCAGTGTGTGCGAAAGCAAACCACAGCGAATATTTACCACATTTTATTGTATTAAGAAAATAATACACCTTGCGGATTAACGTCCGCGCGAAAATTTCAAATGTGTCCTGTGCGCGAAATTAACGTGAAATTAAATGATGCCACAGTATTTATAAATTCACAAGAAAATAAAGAGAAGTGTGTATAAAATAAATGCAATCTTGAAATACATTTAATAGAAATTTAATACAGGACATGCGTATAAACAAATGTTAAATAAGGTTCGTTAGTTAGTGAAATAAAACAATATTATTTGAATGTATAGTGGAGTCCAGGGTGGGAAATCATTTGATCAATAGTAATATCTAAACAATTGCATTTGTGATCTAAAATTGATAGTTTGTGTACTATAATAGCCAGTATGTAAAATGCAAGTATGCTTTCATTTTAGGTTTTTTAATGGTTTGATCAATTGATTTTCCATCTTAGTAAATGAAAACCTGAATGTTATGAAACATCAAAGCACTTTACAATGCGCTATTCATGCAATTAAAACACAAGAATGTGTCCTCGGACACTGATGCCCCCACTGCTACAAAATTTGTAACAAAGGGCCATAACTCTGGTAAAAAAAGTCGCAGGAAAAATCTTTTCTTTATGATCATCTACAAATCCTGCTTGTTTATCTGTGCTAGTTTGAAAGAAATCTGTCCGATAGTTCAGGAGGAGTTGATGTCACAAGATTTGGTGGACGTACTTACGGACGGACGAGTGCATTTCTATATGCCTCCCTCTTCGTGGCGGCATAAAACAATTTAGAATAATACATAAGAAGTTATGTGTTATTCGTGCAGTTCAAAGAAACAATTCAGAATGAACGTAACAAGTGAGTGGTAAAGACAAAGGGTGCGTTTGTTTTACAAGATGCATGTCCGGAATGTGTGTGGTCTTAAAACCGTATTTCTGGTATGCCTGTGGTCTTAAAAAACAGCAATCGAACTATTTTATCTGCTTTCGTTTTCTATATAAGACGAGTTTGGAGACAACCCGACATCACGGAAAATATGCCTTAGGTCATATTTTTGACATTTTACTTGTTACTAAATTTGAAAATAACTTACTATTATATTTTATTTTCTCATAACTAAAAAGTGATTGTGTTACAAATTTGACAAAATTATGTTATTTTACCGCAAAAAAGCATAATAAGCATTGTCGTCTGCTCAACTTTATGACGTGATTACATGGATTGACGTCAACTGTCCGAAAACACATTTCCGCGACGCGATCCAGATTTTAATTATGATTTGATTAAAATTTGCGCAAGTACACGTAGAGATTTTAAAACAAAAATGGATAAAACAAACACACCCTATGCATCCGTAACCTCTAAAAGCAGGTGGGGTCAAAATCCCATTGATTTCTTGCTCTGACATAGGGGCTCCTTCCGCAAATAGTTCGGTGTCAAACTCAGTAATCCATCTTGGCCGGGCTCGAGCTTCCTGGAGCACACGACCGGAAATGCCCTTAATATAGAAATCAAGGAGCTGGTCCCCACCTCTTATCACCTACAAAGCCAGAGACAAGAAACCGTGAATATAAACAGTCATGCACCGTCACCTAGGGCTAGTGAACAAACATGAAACGCAAACTCTTATGTATATTGAAGGGGTCAACAATCATATTAAGGGTTCAAGTCATATATGGGGCGCATCACGGGAAAGGTATCTCCTGATAGTTGACGTCAACTCCTAAAATTACGTCATAAAGTTGAGCAGACGACACAACTTATTGTGCATTTCGGAGTAGAAAAAAAAGTATGTTGTCAAAATGTGTAACAAACTCTCAAGTGAGTGAGAAAATAATATATAACTGTAAGTTCTTTCCAAATACAGTAACAAGTGAAATGTCAAAAAAAATAATAACGAAGACACCTTTCCCGTGGAGTGTCCCAATTATTTAATTAAAATAAGAACGTGTTAATGGAATTGAGATTTAGCTCCAAATACGTTTTAGGATATATTGAAGTGCGATGTTCGAATCAGAAAAAATTGAGAGACTATATTCCTTTTAACTAGATGGGTGTTCAGTTGAACACTTGTGTCGCCCTGGGGTACTTTGTCAGAATAAAAAAAGTACAAAAAGGTGCATAAATCCATCAAATGTGATCTTGATCGGATGAAATTGACATCATTATCACCGTGTTGTCATTAGCAACATAATTTTAAAGTTTGATGAAGAAATAAGAAGAAATGGCTAAGTTATAGCAAACGTTAAGTTTTCTTTCATGTCAAAATAAAAGTACAAAAATGGGCATTACTCCATCAAATGTGACCTTGATCTATAGAACTTGACATCATCATCACCGTGTTGTCATAAGCAATATAATTTGAAAGTTTGATGCAGAAATACTAAGGAATGGCAAAGTAAAGTTTGATTAAAAATGGCAAAGTTATAGCCAACGTTAAGTTTTCGTGACGAACGGAAAAGCGATCCCTATGTATCGCCTTTTTTCTTCGAAAGGGCGACACAAAAACTGTAGATGCATTTATTTTCGCAGGTATAAACTTTCGTGATATTCCGTTAGACACCTATTTTCGCGTGTTCTTAAATTGGTCGATCTCAATTCTTTATATTATGTTTATGTTCAGTTCTTTATTCTTTATTTTGTGTTGGATTTAAAATCTTCTTGGATCGATCTCTCCACAAAATCCATGTAATGTTTTCTAAATATATTTTAATCTGTTAAGAAAAGTAAACTTTGAAACAAAATCATAATATGCGACTGCTAAACTATAAACCGCTTAAGACAATGTGTCCCATCTCCTGACGGTTTTTCTTACCCATCTAGAGATGATGCTATCCAACAATAACAACACAATGGGTCCCACAGCCTGATTTTTCCTAACCATCTAAAAATTATGTTATTCAAATATAACAACACCAAGGGAACAATCCCCGTTCGACCATTCGATTTTTCTACCCATTTACCAGGTAAACAATAGCGAATGGGGCGGAGTTACCCTGTGCAGTCCCCTGAAACCGGGTCCCTTCCCTTTGAGGAACACATTGAAAGACTAATTACTTGTTTCTTCAAAAGGACCATACTGAAATCCTCCGCGGACACTTTGGTTAGTTTTCTGAAGTATATGCCATTCTTGACCGGGTTTTAACAAAATTAATGCGATATTTCCATCCCCTCCCCTCAATACCTGAAAATAGTCAAGTATTAAGTTGACATTTAATGGGAAAATTGACTTTGTTGTGTAATTATTATTTTGTTTCTATTATATGCGACAAGAATTAAGGTTTTGAGGATTTCATATGTGAGCCTACAATGCTGCAATTCTATAGCTGTAAGTTGTTTTTCTTCATGATGTTAATAAGCAATCACATAGCGTGTAAGGGAAATCACTGCGTCAAGTAGCAAGTAAAGGTCCAACGCAGTGATTTTCCTTTTGCTCTACGCGAATGATTTCCCCTGATTGGCAGTCTCCGACGCAGTATTCTCCCTCAACGGAGTAATGGTAAGCAAACTTTCACGCTATTTATTACAAAAATTGATCTAGTTCTGCTGGAACTTATATATATATATATATATCAAGTCAGTTTTTCAACCGTGTTGACGGTTTGACACGCATTTAATAACATATAAAAATTTGGGAGGTCTCATTTCAATATTTTGTTTAGAGATGCATACATTAACAGAAGTGACACCAAAATATATAACGGTCTACTTGAAAATACAGTTAAAGTAACATTTCTCCATAATTTAGACAGAAACTCCGCCCCATCATAAAGGCACAACACATAAACCCGTTGGCTGTATGCAGTTTACCGGTCTCCTCAAACGGACCGTACTGGAAGCCCCCTGCAGGCCCAACTTCCGTTTGTTGGAGAATTGAAAATGTGTGGCCCTCGGGTTTCAGAAGATATAATGCGGAATTCCGGTCTCCCCCTCTAAGAACCTATGTAAAATTTAAAAATGGTTTACTGTTCGGTGGTCAACACGCTTGCCTAAAATGTATGTAATTTCTTAATGTAACAAGAGCTGTCAGAGGCGACAGCGCGCTCGATTCGAGATTCATTTGAAATAAATGCAATTTAAATATTAAAAGTTATGGAACAAAGTGCATATTTTGGTTAACGGACGCCGATGCGAACGCTAACGTCAGGGAGGAGTAGGATATCTCCCATATTCTTCGAGTAGTCGAGCTAAAACAACTGACTAACCTAGCTAATTGGTAAGAGCAATCAATTTCCGTCGCACAGAAGCTTTGGTTCGAGTCCCAAGCTGGACATTAGTTTGTCATAACGCATTTACTGAAGTCATTCATGTTAATATTAGTACACCCAGGGGCAGATCCAGAGGGGGGTCATGGGGCTGCCATTTTTGGGCAGGAATAATTGATTTCATGAGTATTTGGCCATAGCATTAAAATTATCACGCTACTACCTATAAGAATGCCAAAAAACGAGTCTTCTTTCTGGAAATCTTGCATCCGACCCTATGGTACACCGTTGAGTTAGGTCATACATTTATTAAATAAATATACGAAGCTTGATTCTATTGTAACGATAAAAAGAAGTGAGCAACTTTTGTCAAAATGCGATGTTCCCGACGTAGCCAGTCACTTTAAAACTTTTTTAAAACTGCGCGCAAATATAATCAAAACATTGAAAGTGCTGAAGGGTCAGCATACATGTACCTTTTCTGTGGATTTTTGAAAATTAGAACTACATTTCGGGGGTACTTAGGCTTAGAGTTTCTTACTATTATTAGACCAGTTGAAACTTCAAGATTCAAACAACGTTTGAAAATTAGAACTACTTTTCGGCGGTTCTTAGGCCTGCAGTTTGTTACTATTATTAGATCAGTTGAGACTTCAAGATTCAGAAAACTGATAACTCTGCAGACCCCTCAAAAAGTGCTCGGATTTATAAAATACACATTAGACAACGTATGAATATGTAAGATGCATATTGTTGAAAGTATTAGAGGCGGAAACTTAATACCAACATAAAAAATAAAAAAAAAACAATGAATTCCTGTTTATTAGAAAAAAAAGAACAAAAGAAGAACCCGACACATTTTGTTAAAAACAAACTAACACATATACGAAAATGTATAATCATGCAAATATAAGTGAACAATAAGTAATATCAAAAGTTAGTTTCCAGAGAGTACCCGTGCACGTGCGAATTACCGGTTCTTTCTATGGAATGCATCAATACACCGTTTGTTTTGTCCAACACGGCATCTAGAATCTGTGGCCGGGATGATTGTTTTAAAAAGAAATTTAATGTTCTATCGCCACCCTCAACAACCTGTCGGGAATAAAGTTGACAATTTTCTTATATTACGTTTACAATTTTCTGATTTAAAGTTGACAAGTTTCTTGTAAAATTACTTAAATTAACAAAGAGCTATAACTCTGCCACCAATGGTCGCAGAAAAAAAGTCGTTTCTTTACGATTATCAACACATTCTGCTTGATGATCTATGCAAATTTGAAAGAAATCCGCCCGATAGTTAATGCCACAAAATTTTATGACTGAAATTAACAAAGTTCATAACTCTGGTAAAATGATTGCAGGAAATAATCTTTTCTTTACGATCATCTACACATCCTGCCTGATCATATGTGCATAACTCTGGCAAAACAATTTAAGGACATTCTAAATTTAATGTGTTTTATTAGAAGACTGGACCTAAAATATTTAAACTCATCCCTTGATAGATATGACATTTAAGTCATAGGCGAACTGCGTATATGTAGATAAAAGATCAGCCGGTACATTAGTGCAGTCTCATCAGGATCTACGTTGTTCGCTTTTTGGTTCACTAAGTCATTTCTATCAATTAAAAAAAACATTGTAGATCCTGATCTGACGACATCGTGTGCCGGCTGATCTGGATCTGGATCTACAATGTTCGCACATGTGATAAAATCCGTTTATAATTAGTAAAGGGTATTATCTAAAAACTTTTTAAAATTCACCATAGATTCCATATTCTATACATTTTGCTCTTAAAATCTGTGTAACAATATGTAGAAAAATGTTAAATAAAATAATTCAAGCGTGATGAGAAAAAAATAGATAATGTTAATTGTTCTTTCACAATCTTATTAAAAATCATCACCTGAAAATCGCTACGCTATACGGTTGTTAGATCTGACTTCAGTGAAAATGTGTGTATGTTGTTTTTCTTTTTTCAAATACAGTAGCAACTTAAATAAAACTAGATGGCTGTTCAGTTGAACTCTTGTGTCGCCCTCGGATATTTGTCAGAATAAAAAAGTAAGTGCAAAAAGGGTAATAACTCCATCAAAAGTAACCTTGATGTAAGGAACTTAACATAATCATCACCGTGTTGTAATAAGCAACATAATTTGAAAGTTTGATGCAAAAATACTAAGGAATGGCAAAGTTAGAGCCAACGTTAAGTTTTCATCTCAAAATCCAAGAACAAAACGGGGCATAACACCATCAAAAGTGACCTTGAAGAACATGGCATCATCATGACCGTGTTGTCATAAGCAATATAATTTTAAAAGTTTCGTGAAGAAATATTAGGAAATGGCAAAGTTATAACCAACGTTAAGTGTTCATGACGGACGGACAGGCCGACAGCTGGGCGGACAGACGGACAAACCGATCCTTATATATCGCTATTTCGAAATGGCGATACAAAAATATTATCAAAGGCACATTTTGCTTTGACGTGTCCCAATTATCAAGTGGTTAATTCCGGTAATGATTCGAACGCTGTGGCACTTTATACCAATTAACTGACAAACTCAACGTGAAATAAAACGCCAAAATTATAATGGTTCTTTAATCATTTAAGCTGATAGTGCGGTCAATATTAGTATACAATGTATGAAAAGCAGTCTACAAATTTTAGCTTGTGATTGGTTAGTTTTGTGACTAGTTTCAATGTTAACCAATCTGCTGCTTGAGATTCCAGACTGGTCTAAAATCTTAATTTTATGATTTGAAGCCTTGGGCACAATATCACGAAAATTTGGATTTTACTCGTCTCAAAGTATCAACTTTTTAGTTATCTGATGATAAAATCTTTGTGGATAGATTTAAGCTTTAAAAATAGGTTCATACATTAATTTTGTTGTTGTTTTAAATACTGTTTTGAACATTTCTGGTCACATTAAAACAGAAAAACTGTTTGAGTGTGAACTCATAGTATATTTGAGTTTGAACTTAAACATATGTTCTAGAACATCTCAGCAGGACTTAGAGTTATTTATTATATTTATTTTAAATAAATATGAATATTTTATTTTATTTTAATCAAGTATTCTAAATAAATAACCAACATTTATTTAGTTAGATTTTGAAAAAACAACAACAACATATTGCGTTAAAAATTGAGCTTGAGCATACGATTATTGGTGGTGTTGGGGCCAAGTTTGAAGATCAAATTCCAATTTCAAGCCGCTGATTGATTTTGAAGTGGGCGCCTTAACCCTTTCCTGTATATATACACCTTTATTGGTAGGGCGAACAGTTTAGATCCAAATCAGCCGGCACATCCGTGCCTTCTGATCAGGATCTAAACTGTTCGCTTTTAAATTCATTAGGTTATTTCTGATCAAAATGTGACCAGTGCAGATCCTGATCAGACGGCATGGATGTGCCGGCTGATCTGGATCTACACTGGTCGCACATGCGTAAAAATGCGTATATATCAAGGAAAGGGTAAAAAGGGAGTCAATGAATACTATCTGGATTGCTCGACTTTGTTTTATTTCAAAAACGTGTGACAGATTCATTTAACAACAGCTGTCAGTTACGACAGAACATTGAACAACTGCTCAAGGGGACAGTCCCAATATCATAATTTTAGCGTTTACAACTTTGTCAGAGCATTCGAAATAAATTATCTGTTCGACATACTGGCCCTTTTCGAATAGAAATGTAAAACTGTTGTGTTGTTTGTTAATGATGTTGTTTGTTTGTTTTTCTTTTGTCTACATTTTATAATTATTGTTATTTTTTTTGTTATTGTAATTATTATATAGCTATCATGATCATCATCATCAGCAGCAGCAGCATCATCATCGTCATCATCATCGCCGCTGTCATCACCTTCGTCATCGTCATCACAATTCATCATCGCCATCATCATTATTTTCTTAGTTGTCATCATTATCACCGACACCACCATCATCATTAACAACAACAACAGCAATAAGAACAGGAACAGCAGCAGTAACAGCATTATTAAAAATTGTATCTGGTTAAACATCTTTTCTTCGCAGGATTTAGAATAAGAATGCGGATGTTATTTAACTGTGTTTACTTGTGATCACACTATTCAACTACTTAAATTATTGCCAGCCATACCGTATCCTGTCGAAAATTTATTATATCTACATAAACTGCCGTGTCTATTGTGTTAGAGAGGATATGGAGGCCGGAAACCAGATTCCAATCAAAGGCAGCCGATTGGTTGAAACTGAGTTGAGGCTTTTAACTAGCCAATCAAATGCTAGAGTTTGGAGACCGGTCCCACAAACTAAGAAGATTACATATAGACTTGCATAAGCTCAAAAAATTTGTTAAAATTCGTACAGTGGTTTTATAACAGAAACACTGAGAATGACAAAAATATTCAAATATTTGCAAATAGTTTCTTTATCAGTTAATATAATCAACTGTTTCAAGCACCAGCTGTTTGAATATCTTTAGATGTTGTCAGTATAATGTAATTAGGATTTTGCAAATGTATGCATACGTACATGTATTTCGTTTGAAGTTAAACTGAGCCATTATACAAAAATAAAGGGAGATATTGCCTAATGTATATGTATGGTTTTACAATGTCTATTTTGAACACTAATAAAAGGTCAGTGCAATTAAGCCGTCATGCATTTAAGCTACATGTACGCAAAATATCAACATACCTCAAACGATATATGAAGTTTTCCACCAGCCACGATCTTTTGGTAAAAACACTCCTCCCTGCCTGCCGCTACTTCTATCTTAAACTCATGCTGCGCCCCTGGGAGCCCGTCGAAGTCAAACTCGTCATTTTCCGTGCCCAGAACCCGTTCACCGTAACCTCCAGGCCAAAGCACGTTCAAAGCCAAACTACAAATCAGCCACAGTTTTGTCATGTTCACAATAATCACTATAAACAACACGAAAATATGTTACAGTTCAGTTAAAGTGAGTTATTAGAGTCCTACATATGGTATAGACACGTAATGCAAATGTTAAATTGTCAACGAGATGTAAATGTCCGCGTTGTCTAGCTACGTTGTATTTGTTTTAATGGTATGCTTATCTAGAGTTGACTGATAATTGAGAGCGAAGCGACAGAGTGAAGGGGACTCGGGAAGGGTTAACCCTTAACCATTTACTCCATAAACATGTATAAGGGTTTATCGCTTGTGCGAACAGTGTAGATCCAGATCAACCGGTAGATATATAACCCAATGAGTCTAAAGGTCTAAAGTGTGTATCCTGGTCAGATATACCTGTTGGTCTACACTGTTCGCCAATGGATACCAGCTATATCCCATAGAGTGAAGGGTTAACCAGTCTACTCATTTTTCTTCCGGAAAAGAGAGAGATTGTCTATTTATTTGTAGGTCTTTATAATTGACCAGCCTTTCAGGGCTTTAGATAATAAAACAATAAAACTAAAACTGGGTTGAAGGTTATAAAGCTGAGACTGGTTTCCATGCTCAGTTTTATAACCTTGGGCACTGGAGACCAGTCTTATATCTCAAGCATCTGATAGGCTAAATTTAAGACTAGTTTAAGCTCGCTAAAAACTGAATTAAGAATTTATAACGCAACAGAAAAAATGTCCAAATGTTCGCTTAGCGAAGACATCTCCTATCTGATGTTTTTATGTAAATAAGTAAACACAATATCAAATGATGACTCCGATAACATACCTATATTAAGATTCAGTGTATGAGTTATAACATAATTTGCATCGATATTTAGAATATGTTCATTTTTCTAATTTCCTTTTGTTGTTATAATGAATCCGAACGATACACACGCATCCTACGATGCATATCTAGATCTAGAGGGGTTTCAGTGGGGTTGCCCGAACCCGCTTTGGGGGCAGCAATATTTAATTTCGTGGAGACGTTGGCCAGAAACTTGGACATTACTATGTTACTACCCTTCATCTATTTAAAACGAACCTCCTTTCCGGAAGTCTTGCATCCGACCGTTATTGTATACGAATTTATAAGATTAATTGTTTGTTGCGATACGCTCGTCTCAAGGAAGGTAAGTATGCTTCGGAAACAATGGTAAGTTATTGGAGTTTCGTCCCCTATGCCATAATAGCAACTAGAAAAAAACATGAACTTCTGGTCTTTTGTCTCCCGAGCTACGGGATTGTCATTTACTACTTGATGTCGGGCCTCATCTCCCGTAAGCTCCTTTACAACTGTTTATAGAGATTCATTACTGGCATGCATGTTCAAAACATTGATTGAAACAAATAACTCACTTATTATCCACTAATGGTAACCACTAAAACTAAGAAAAAACAACAATAAATAAGAAATGTGCTTTCGTTTTTGAAAGCATTTTATTTACAAAATTATTTCCAGTGGTAACCGTGATACAACGTCGACATGACGACGACGAGGACGACGACGACGACGACTACGACGATGATTATGATGATGATGATGATGATGAAGAAGAAGATAATGATGATGATACTTTTAACACTGTCTTTTTCATATCCGAATACTTATCATGCCACATGTCTCCACCATTTCTGTATTTCTGTTTTAAATTCCATACAACTTCCACGATCACAAATGGGCACCGTACACGTTCAACGGATGGTTTTGGGCGAAGAACCAATCTTGAATACAGTAATAGGCCCTCTGTTGAATATCTCTCAGTTTCAGATCTGTAGAATGAACATACATCAAGACCTAAAATATATTGTGTATAAATGAAAACTAGATCAAATTCTGAATTCATCAGTGTTTGACAAACTTAAAGCAGAAATCACGAATGAAAACAAAATATGTTAACACAGAAAACAGCTGGGCAGACAGTTGGGGAGCGTCAAATGAGCAGTTCTATGTAAAAAAAAATACGCCTTAGCAGGAACACTACATGCGAAATGTCAAAATTACCCGGGAAAACCATAAACCGTGAAAATACTACATAGACTGGCAACACACCCCTATAGACTTGCCACAGTGACTGTAACAATCTTTAACCGTCAATATCTTATTTATTTATAATACTTAATACTAAAACATAGTACTGAGAATCGATAGAAACGTATTTCGAATAAAATTTTCCAATTATATCTCGATTTACTCAGCCGTTCAGAAACCGGTTTCAGTGGGTTTGTTATACAATATCCGTAAGGACAAACTACTCTACTAAACGATGCCAACGCTATGTGTTTAGAGCACAATTATGCTAAACCTGACATTAAATGATTAAAGTTCTGTGAGTTTTAGTTTCAAGAGTGGGGGATTTAACTCGCAATACTTGGACTCAGAGGCAGGCACGCTAACAATTGAGCTATTTATCCTCTCCGGTGTCCGCAGATTCTACCCATGTCGGAGGCGAAAAGGTATGTTAAGCTTGGTCATTACAACAAAGATCTAGCGTCGATAAGATTATTTCTAAGGTAGGCCATAACAATATAGCCAGTGTAGCTTTTTCATCATCCCCAGTGATTCCGACAGTGTTAAATACTATCAAAACACTGCTTTTCGACACTTCATCAAAGTTCCTTTTTCATATATACTCAACAAAAATAAAAAAGTATCCACTTTCCTATCTTAAATTTTGTTGAATTTGAAAACGAAAACTGAGAATTCTGTATGCGAACAACTTCGCATTTCTGTTATCATTGCAAAGAGAAAAAGTGTTCTTGAAAATCTGCAGCCACAACTTGGTTATCTTTCCCTTTGTTGTAATGAGGGTTCCAGGAAAAAGTCAGTGATTCTTTGAAGTATACACATTGGTTCGAATAAAATCAATCTTTCAACCTCTTGTGATCAATAAAATCACAAAACATTCATCAATAAAACAACTAGTCCTCTGTAAACTACGCTAGAAATTCCAACCATTTCCAATTACCTCCCTTTAAATTGAATATGTAGTGTTTTGTAATCCATTATTATTTGTTATTCGACTGGCCGCTGCTTAGGTCTTGGTGTGGAAGATTATGTTAATGAACAACTGAAATTAAAAACAACTGAGTTTAACCAATTAAACACCATTCAAAGCGTTCCTGATTAAATGAAAATATGTTAATGAGAATATATGCATAAAAAGTGGATACTTTTTATTTTTGTTCAGTATATTTAAAAATCACAGTAGCGTTGTTTGTGCCGTGTGGCGGCTATTAAAAGTCTCCCCGAACATTCAACCAGTGCTGTTATCAATTAACCCCTCTGAAGGCCATTGAGCACGATACATATATCTGTGAAATGTTGAGTTGCGCTCAACCCAGGTTTAGGCGGTGTGGACAGTAATATGCATTAGAATTAGGCCTACAGACTCAAAACGCGCCTGCAATAATTTGATTATTTGTCGTGTTTGGTGGCTTTTAATGTTTCTCTTTCACAAAAAATAATTTTATCTATCCATATGCAAGGGATATGTTTTTAGTATATAGAAAGACATATCCAGTCGCTATATAGTCTACAGTCAAACCTGTATTTAGCAGCCGCCAAAAAGAGTGACAAAAAGTGGAGGCTTAACTCGGGTGGCTGTTTAAAACAGGTAAAAATAGAGCGAAATTTCAGTCTAGAACATATTTAAACTGACTGTTTAAGGCGGGTGGTTGCTTAATACAGTGGCTGCTAAGGCAGGTTAAACTGTATATAAAATCGAACAAGTCATTGTCATTGTCACTTTGTGTTAATATACTGGCGCACCGTAACAATGGCCGGCGAAGTAGTTGTCGACGCTTTACCATATTTTGACCAAGGATACGACGAACCGGGCGTTAGAGATGCGGTATGAACATTTTCTTCTGATTGAGAAATGTATTCTTTAGGGAAATGTAAATATGAACACAGATTCTTCCGGCTGCAAATGAATGAAAACAAGTTTGTTTGCGGAAGATCGCGAATTTTCATTACAATATCAGGAACACAAACAACCCCAATATCAGTTTGTTATCTCGGTGGTTAGGTATTTTAGTTACCTTGAATTCACCTTGAATCTTTGGAGTCTTCATAAATCTTTGACTTGTGTACTTAAGATATCTTGTGGATTAGTCAGTTTCTAAGCCAACCATTCTTCAAGCAGATAACTCGATAGCTTTGCTTGTCAGTATGATTATCAATGAATGCTGATATTGCCATACACTTTATGACCATTAATGGTATTGTCGAGTCAGATACAGATTTAAGATGTGTCAGTGGTAAAGGTTTAAGACTGAAAATCACTTGCCCTTCATCGCTGTGATTCAGAGACCTACCATCCTGTGAGAAAGTTCTCAAAAAGCTAACCAGCAAGCTTGTGGAACGTTGATGGTTCATACCAGGTGCTTGCTTCAGCCTAAAAACTGCTCAGAGGAGCACCTGGGTTCTTCCTCCACCATGTGAAGCTGGTATGTCCAACCCATAATGTCCTCATAAAGAGGTGGAGGGACATTAAACTGGGAAGTAACAACAGTAGATGCATGATTTCAAGAATAAGGGTTCATTTGGACAGTCTTAGAAAGATTATGACTATTTACACTTTCTAGCAAAAATCCCTATAAAGGTTGATTATTGCTGCTTAAAAAGTGAATGTAGTTATGGTGTAGTACTATGTGTGACTAAAATACTGGTAGAGTTTTGAAATAATAAAATAACTTGCCTGGTTTCAGTTTACGTCCACGATATCACGTCTCTTGTTTATCCATAATACCATGCACTAGTTTTATTATGATGGCTCTGATGTTTACAGACTGGTGTAGCTGTTTAATATTTTGAGGTAAGTCCAATAACCAAGCAGATAATGCATTTATTTATTGTTATGGTTTTTACAGGCGTTGGCTTTGGTTGAAGAAGAAACCAGGAGATATAGACCTACAAAGAACTACCTGGAATACATGCCTCCAGCACATTACAACCATTTTGAGGTATAATTCAATTTATAGCCAGATAAATACCACTTTTAGGAACAACACTTGTTATTGATTAATTTTGCTGTGTCTGCAACTGTGGTTGAAGGTTACAAAACTGAGATTGGAAACCAGTCTCAAATCAGAACCTTGAGATTTGAGACTGGTTTCCATGCTCAGTTTTATAACCTTAGGCATGTATCTGATCAGAATTGCTTAAAGATTAATGAGATTATTTCTAATGAAGAAGCAAACAGGAAAAAAACCAGATAGAATGACACAAATGTGCCAGCAGATCTGGATCTACACGTGGCACACACAATAAAACCCATATACATTCATTAAATGTTTCTCCACCATGTTAATTTTAACCCTTTAGACCTTAGATATGCATTTTAATGTGTGACCAGTTTAGAATCAGATCAACTGGCACACCAGATCTACACTGATCACATCTTGGTCATAAAAACATAATGAATCAAAATGCAAACTTGAAGATCCTGGTCAGACGGCACAATTTTGCTGGCAGATGTGAATCTACACTGTTTGCCAATAGAAGAATAAATATCCTGTGGAGTAAAGGGTGCAGAATCATGCTTTTAAGTAAAGGGTTAATGTTCTATATTTATACAGACAGAGATAATGAAAACAGAGTTTGAGCGTCTACAGTCCCGACTGCCTATGGACATGATGAACATGAAACGTTACGAGCTGCCTCAGCCTCCTGCCGGGAAAATGACCGATGTATCGGCTTGGAATGAGTGTGTAGAAAATTCTCAGGCACAGCTGGAACATCAAGCGTTGAGGTTTGTTTCTGTCGGTTGAGCTTATATTTGTCTACAGCAGTATTTATGAAGTATGGTTGCCGTAAAACAAGAGTTCTATTTCAACATTTTATCCAGGAGATCACCCATTGACTCAAAAAATTTCCAAAATGCCTCATTTTGACCCCTTTGATTTTAGTTGAAGGGTCATTTTTCCTTAGATTAGGGGTACTTTGGCTATACATTTGCAGAAAAGCCTACAAAATTATCAAAATGGCCCCTTGAGATTTAGCAGCTAGTGAAACTTCTGTGTTAAACATCTCCCCATTCCCAAACTTATGTATCGTGAAGGGCATAGATCAGTTTCCAGTGATTATGAATATCTTGTATATTGGTGTTATTTGCATAACATTTATTTTATTTTGGGTGTAGATCCAGGTTAGACTGCACAGATGTCCGGACTGATATGTTTCAGCAATGGTCAACAATGTTCGTATCTAAAGGGTAAAGGGTCAACAAGATGTTTTCTTTCATATTTCAGGATATTGAATCTGGAGTTGCTACAGGACTATGGAGGAAATGCGTGGAAAATGTACAACGATACTTTGGTAAAGATGATGGAGCAGGCTCAGAAACAGCTGGCAGAACTCAAGTAAGAATGCTCTTTTCTTTTATGCATTTCTTTACAGTGAATAACAGAATTTTTCTGGTGAAATAGAAGTGGTATTTCACTGTTTTCAATCACTGGAATATTATTTTTATTTTCATTTCTTTTAAAGGCAGTCGCTACAGTTTCATAAGAATTTCCCAATAATAGATTTTATTCAAACATTGTCTATGTCAAGAACATGATGTTATGCAATGAAAAACCAAATAAAAATGGGACCTTACCGGGGTTACTTACTTTTTGTGTCGCCTGCGATAGCAGGTAGACACATAGGGATCCTATTGTCCGGCGGCGGCGTCGGCGTCGTCCGGTAGTCCCCCAACTTTAACCTGAAACTTAATGTTGCCTATAACTTTGAAAGTACTTGTCCTATTCACTTCATACTTGGAATATATCATCAGCATGAACAATGCCATCTGTGACGACAAGAATGATAACTCCAGTTTCAATATTTTTTGAGTTATGCCCCTTTCAAATGCAACTTTAACCTGAAACTTAATGTTGCCTATAACTTTGAAAGTACTTGTCCTATTCACTTCATACTTGGAATATATCATCAGCATGAACAATGCCATCTGTGACAACAAGAATGATAACTCCAGATTCAAAATTTTTTGAGTTATGCCCCTTTCAAATGCAACTTAACCTGAAACTTAATGGTGCCTATAACTTTGAAAGTACTTGTCCTATTCACTTCATACTTGGAATATATCATCAGCAGGAACAATGCCATCTGTGACGACAAGAATGATAACTCCAGTTTCAATATTTTTTGAGTTATGCCCCTTTCAAATGCAACTTTAACCTGAAACTTAATGTTGCCTATAACTTTGAAAGTACTTGTCCTATTCACTTCATACTTGGAATATATCATCAGCAGGAACAATGCCATCTGTGACGACAAGAATGATAACTCCAGTTTCAATATTTTTTAAGTTATGCCCCTTTCAAATGCAACTTAACCTGAAACTTAATGGTGCCTTTAACTTTGAAAGTACTTGTCCTATTCACTTCATACTTGGAATATATCATCAGCAGGAACAATGCCATCTGTGACGACAAGAATGATAACTCCAGTTTCAATATTTTTTGAGTTATGCCCCTTTCAAATGCAACTTAACCTGAAACTTAATGGTGCCTATAACTTTGAAAGTACTTGTCCTATTCACTTTATACTTGGAATATATCATCAGCAGGAACAATGCCATCTGTGACGACAAGAATGATAACTCCAGTTTCAATACTTTTTGAATTATGCCCCTTTCAAATGCAACTTAACCTGAAACTTAATGGTGCCTATAACTTTGAAAGTACTTGTCCTATTCACTTCATACTTGGAATATATCATCAGCAGGAACAATGCCATCTGTGACGACAAGAATGATAAGACCAATTTCAAAATTTTTTGAGTTATGCCCCTTTTGAAATGCAACTTTAACATGAAACTTAATGTTGACTTTAAACTTTTAAAGTACTTGTCATATTCACTTCATACTTGGAAAATTTCACCAGAATGAACAATGCCATCAGTGACGACAACAATGATAACTCCAGTTTCAATATATTTTGAGTTATGCCCCTTTCAAATGCAACTTAAACCTGAAACTGAATGTTGCCAATAACTTTGAAAGTACTTGTTCTATTCACTTCATACTTGGAATATATTATCAGCATGAACAATGCCATCTGTGACGACAAGAATGATAACTCCAGTTTCAATATTTTATGAGTGATATCCCTTTCAAATGCAACTTTAACATGCAACTTAGTGTTGCCTGTAAAATGGAAATTACTTGTTCAATTAATTCACTTAATACTTTGAATAACTCATCTGCATTAATTTACAAACCAATTTTTGAAAATGATTACTCGAGTTTCACCATTATTTTAGTTATTCCCCTTTTAAATGCAATTTAGATGACACGTGTTCTGTTGTGTAGTATTGAAATCAACTTCAATAAAATATTTTTATTATATATGATTAAACAAAGGCCCACATTTCAACGTTTTCCATGCAGGCGACACATGTGTTCCGCGGAACACAACATTCTAGTTATTAGATACCAAAGATGTCACATTTTGAACAATTTTTACCATTTTTATAGACTTCTTTGTCGGCATGAAATCATAGAATGTATCACAAGAATATCATAAATAATTCTATTTTTCAGTTAAAGACATTCTAAATTACAAATAAATGGCTAAATAATGAAACACATATAAAAGTATTACCTAATTTACGACAAAGGATTTATCGTCAAATCTTCATTCTAAGGGATGTTTTCAAGTTTACTAAAATTTAATGTAAGAGAATTTCGCCAAATACTACCAATATATTCACCAATGTATATCAAACATAAAATAAAAAAGAAAAATGTTGGTAATCATGTTAATTTTTTCGAAATGGCAATTTCAAAAAGGTGGGGGGGAGGGTAATTATGTGTACACAAAAAGACTTAAAGGTATATAGTGTACATCATTTATAATTACTGTGGTATCATTTTATTTAGCGATGACTTAATTTTCATGTATTTCGCACTTGGGCCAGTGTGCGAATTTAAAACCTAAGCTAAAATTTAACCAAAAGTTCAACATACGTATCCGAAACGAGCTATGTGCGAATGGACCTAAACTTTATATACAGTTGCCCGTATCGCTATTTGATATTAATTTGAAGTATCGAATAATTATGTTAATAAAGAAAATAAAATAAGTTATAACTGTTGAATTTCTTTTGGAATATGTTTAATGTTACTTCAAAACAGGAATGTTTCACTTTATCCGCGCATAAAAAGATTTTCGACGAAAATTTCGTTGTGAGAATTGCGCATTTAGGCACAATGTATAAAACCCAGATTGGACCGTGAACTGTGTTTTATATATTGCATTTAGACGGTACGGTAGTTTAATACTGTAGCGAACGCCTTTAATATTGGTACCCAGACACACATAACATTTTGAAAACAACACAATTTTGACAGACAGCTTTAATTAGAATTAGGGTTTCATAATCAGACAAATGCAATGTATAATTCACAGTTCACAGTCCAATCTGGGTTTTTTTCAATGTATAAAACACAGTTCACGGTCCAAGACATGACTTATTCGGACATAGCTCGTTTCGGATACGTATGTGGATTATTGGTTAAATTTTGGCTTAGGTTTTAAATTTGCGCACTGGTCCGAGCGCGAAATACGCGAAAATTAAGCCATCGCTAAATAAAATGATACCACAGTAATAATTAACGATGTACACTATATACCTTTAAGTCTTTTTGTTTATACATAATAACCCCCCCCCCCCTTTTTGAAATTGCCATTTCAAACAAATTAACATGGTAACCTACATTTTTCTTTTTTATTTTATGTTTGTTATACATTGGTGAATATATTGGTAGTATATGTTGAAATTCTATTATGTTAAATTTAAGTAATCTTAAAAACATCCCTTAGAATGAAAAGATTTGACGATTAATTCTTTGTAGTAAAATAGGTAATACTTAATTTTTATACGTGTTTCATTATTTGTATTGCAATAATTAGCAATTGTTTTGTAATTTAGAATGTTTTTAAATGAAAAATAGAATTATTTATGATATTCTTTTGATACATTCTATGATTTTATGCCGACAAAAGAGTCTATGAAAATCGTAAAAATTGTTCAAAATGTGACATCTTCAGTATCTAATAAAAAACAAGTAACCCCGGTAAGGTCCCATTTTTATTTGGTTTTTCATTGCATAACATCATGTTCTTGACATAGACAAAGTTTGAATGAAATCTATTATTGGGAAAATTTTGATGAAACTGTAGCGACTGCCTTTAAAAAAATTACTTCTTTTTGGATATTACAGGAAGAAAATCCAAGAAATCAACTGGCAGAGGAAGAATGAGCAGTCAGTAGCTGGAGGTAAACTGAAAGATCTCGAAAATAGGTGTGTATTAATCAGTTTCTGTTTAAGTTAACTTCTTCATGCCTTTGATCACGTGTGCGACCAGTGTATATCCAAATGAGTCCGAACATCTGCTGTCTGGGCTGAAGGTTATAAAGCTGAGATTAGAAACCAGTCTCAAATCTCAAGCATCTGATTGGCTGAAATGGCGACTGGTCGCCATTTCAGCCAATCAGATGCTTGAGATTTGAGACTGGTTTCCATGCTCAGTTTTATAACCTTGGGACCAGATCTGGATCTCCACTTTTCATCCATGTGATAAAAGTTGTATCTATGGAGTAAAGAGCACAGAATTAGAATTCTTCATGTAATGAAGCTTATCAGTGACTCATTGGGGGTAAGCAGGGTAGGAGTTCTGCAGAGGCAAGTAAGACTGTTAGACTTTGACACAAAAAGTGTGATACTTGTATTATTATCTTTATAGTGCACCTGGACATAGTGTGAAACATGTTAACCCTTTTATTTTACAAGAGTTTGGAGTGTTGGTCCAGATCAGTCACATTCATGTCATCTGATCAGGATCTACACGGGTCAATTCTTGGTCAGAGATAACCTGATGAATATAAAGTGAACAGTGCAGTTCCTGATCTCACGGCACGGATGTGCTGGTTGATCTAAATCTTCACTAGTTGCACATGCAATCAAATCAGTAAATAGGGGGTAAAGGGTTTTTACTCTGACCTCTAAAATTGGAAAAGATATGTAAAGTGTAAACTTGTAATTGATGTGTGTACATTATTTACTTCAACTTTTACTTACTTTTCCAGCTGGGTAGGCCTTGTGGGAAAGAACTATGAGATAGAGCGAGCATGTGTGGAGATGGAGAAAGAACTGGCGGAGCTGGAGAAACAGAAAAAGGTATCTGATCATGTATTATTTAAATTTACTAGAACTGCATACTAGAGACTTCAAATGACATTAGCATAGTTTTATGCAGTTTCAATATAAGTGGTTTTATACTATGTCATTCTGTGCACACAAAATGACACCCCGGTAGAGTTCCTTTAAAAGCAGGAAAATTCACATTTTCTGCCAAGATTCAATGGTAAGAAACTTACTAAACTCCATGTGGGGGCTGTAAGGATTGTTGCAGTATTCTTGTGCTCTTCATGAACGGTCACATTATTGTAATCTGTATATGAGTTCAATCCCTTGTCAGTATTTTCAATTCCAAAGGATTGCAAGACACATTTTATTAATAGTTGAACAGTATAGATCCACATCAGCAAGCTAAACTGACATCTGGACATGGATTTACGCTGTTTTTTAGTCACAAATAAGCTAATGAATCTAAAATCCAACACAGTAGACTTATTGTAAAAGACATACTGAGTTATTCATTCATTATTCATATAGATAAAAAAGTCATTTAGAAAAAATGCTATTTTGTCCTTTATTAGTTGCAGTCATGTAAAAAGGAAATCTTATATATCTAGTGTTAGTAACAATAAACTTCCCCATATTTTTCACAAAATTGTTTAATCTAATTACAAAAAAATCACTCATAGTAACTATATATAATTGATTTTTTTTTTCCAGACAAAGAGATGATACTTCATTTGCAAAAAGATATGTGTATATTGGAATTTGTGAGCGTCCAGGGTAGCCAGTAATCAGGACATTTTGCCAGCTTGAAACAAGTTTGCAATAATGACTGGTCATTCAGCACATTGGAAAGGGAACACTAACTGCATAGTTTACGAGCATTGTGCTGCATCTTGAAAAATGTCTACACTGATACTACTGACATTTTTATCATTCACAAGTTTTGGAAAGCATTTTTGTTTTTCATTATAATTTTATGTCCAAATGTTCAAGAACATTTTATCTAATGTACAAAACCCATATATATCATATGTGAAAAATTTGGTGTTTGATAAAATAAAATAGTTTTTAATACTGGCGGGAACTGACGGAAATGTGGTCTGAATTCACTAACTTGTGCAAATAAAATGGCATTGTACGTGTTAAGAGGTCTAAATTTGTTTCAACATGTGTTTAAATGTTTATGTCTGTCACGGGACACACATTTCTGGACTAGATGATGGAATAAGAATTATTTGCTAAAATTATCGGTAAATAGAACAGTGAGCGTATTCATGAATAATTAATTATGATGATGTAAATATCTTGGATAGGTATTAATTTTCGACATGTTTACTTATATGTTCTTAACATAGGTCCAAAAATAATTGTTTGTTGATATATTTTTTTGTCGGTAGACTAGTGTGCAAACTGACCAGACGCGCAAGATTACCGGACATGACTGTATAGTCTCCAGACTTCCCGAAAGTTGAAATAGTGTGTCAGACATTTAGTCAGACAAGATGTGAAATCTGTCTGACTGAAACAAGTTCTGTCGGACCAAAACATGTTAAAAGGAATTAGCAGTTCAAATTTTTGTCTGACACTCGGTCTGACAACATAGGAAATCCTGTTGGAATGACCCAAATTTTACAGGACAGGTCCGTCGGTCTGGCAACTTTTGGGAAGTCTTGTATACTTTTTAGTTATCTGTAGTCAGTTTTAGACTGCCCAAATGCTGATACGCTTTGTTAATAAAAAAAAGTAAATAAATGGCAATAACAAACTTTACCAAAGTCTGGTCTTGCTGTATGACAGCAAAAAGAGTTCTAAAGAAATTATTATTGTCCAATGTTGCACTAGGAAAACATGAAGCAATGAAAACTGATGACTTTACCCCCTTTCCTCCATATATACTCATTTATGTGGTCAAACAGTGCAGATCTAGATCAGCTTGCATATTTGTGTGGTCCGATGTGGATCTGCACTGTTCGCATTTTTATTTTTTCATTTTTGACAAAGAAGCAAACAGTGTAGATCCTGGTCACATGTGCAAGCTGATCGAGCTCTACACTCTCTTCGCCCATGCCATAAATGCGTATATATGGAGGAAAGGGTTACAGCAGAAAAAAGAATAGAATGAACTCTTACAGTTCTGTGTTGCTGTAGAAAAACAAGAAGCATTTAAAACTGATTAAGTTGATTTTTTTTCTGTAATGTTGTAAACAAAAGAATGGTAATAAATGTGAAAATTTCTTTATGATGTTTTTGAATTTGTTTCTTGTTAATAGTGAAACTCTCCAGTGTTAATCCATAAACTTTTTAAATTATAATAATCCTTTTCTCCATATATACACATTTTTACACATCCATATCAGACCGCACATCTGTGCCATCTAATGAGGATCTGCAATGTTCGCTTTTTGATTTATTAAGGTAATTTCTGACCAGAAAGGGAACAGTGCAGATTCTGATATGATGGCCTGGATTTGCTCAAGCCAGTCAGTTCATTATAATCCTAGGGGTGTTTTTTAAGATTATACAACTATATTTAATATATGAAATAAAAACAGTGTAAACTATGATCACATTGTACAGATGCACTGGCAGATCCGGGTCTACAGTTGTCACAATTGGGTGGATGGCAGGAAAAGGTTTCTTCTAACAGTTGATGTCCTTCCATGAAATGACATTAGAACACTGCTTACTTTGCATTTTGCAGTGACATTGACGGAAGTGGTGAACATTTGTAATAAAATCACTGTTTTATATGAGAAAAGTAATAGATTATTGTAAGATGTTTCCGAATAAAGTCAAACCTACAATGTCAAAACATTTCCCCAAAGATATTTTCCAGTGACCTCAGGGCTTTATTTTACCATTTTGGGAATATGACCCATACCCCTGGAATTTGGAATTTTCATGTCATTTTGCCAGAAATTGGGTTTCTTTTAGCATCTTTGAGGAATAAAACGTTTACTCTATTTAGCCTGGGCTGAAGGTTATAAAGCTGAGATTGGAAACCAGTCTCAAATCTCAAGCATCTGATTGGCTGAAATGGCGACCAGTCGCCATTTCAGCCAATCAGATGCTTGAGATTTGAGACTGGTTTCCATGCTCAGTTTTATAACCTTGGGCACTGCTGTTTTCTGTCTCACCCTTTCAAAGAAATGGCGATACATAGGGATCACTTTTTCAAATTATATTGCTAATGAAAACAGGGGCATGATGATGCCAAATTCTTTAGGTCAGGTCACTTTTGATGGAGTTATGCCCCTTTTTGTACTTAAATTTTTATTCTGACAAATACTCGAGGGCGACACTGAACACCCATCTAGTCTTATCATTGCAACACATATTTAATATATTTCAACAATTTCTGGTTTAAAGATACAAATGAAGCGGTGTTGGATTTCGTCAGAAACGTTTATTTTGATTCATTTGGGATTTTTTTCTCAAATTGGCAAAAAGGACATGTTTTGGCATTGGGAACATGACCAAATATCGGCTATGAAATCGACCCAAAAAAAAGACCTGGAACTGTGACAAATTATATGCTGGTCACTTAATATCCCCTGCTGCATAGCGGGAGGGCGATATAGGAATGGTGTTCGTTCATCCATACTTCCATCTGTGCGTGCACATTTCATGTCCTTACCATAACTTTTCACGCCCTTGAAAGAATTTTATAAAACTTTCATTTGTGCAATTTCGTTTGGTCCATAACTACTCAACCCCTAGAAGGAATTTCATGAAGCTTTAGTCAAATGTGCAGCCAATAAGACCTCATAATTGTTGCAGAGATATATTTGTTAAAGTGAATTTCCATACATTATGTAAAAACTGTAAAATTAAGGAAAAGTAAGTTTTTGCATAAATTGTCAGAATTTAAACCACCACAGACAGAAACACAAAATAGAATAAAGAAATACAACTCGTTTAATTACTTTACACGGATATAGTTATAAAGTATGAAAATTGATGCCTCACCGCGAGAGATGCAAATGAGGTCGATTTACTAGATGCGTACACAGGCTTAGTCTAACGTAAGCAGAATGAAATAATCGTCGTCCTGCCGGAATAGAAACAAATAAAACGTCCAGGAAGAATGCACATTATGAACGACCATACATTTCGACTTTAAATAGATATTTATCACCTCTTTATTTTTGTGTTGCCCTTTCGAAGAAATGGCGATACATAGGGAACGCTTTGTCCGTCCATCGGTCCGTCACGAAAACTAAACGTCGGCTATAACTTTGCCTTTTCTTAATATTTCTTCATCAAACTTTCAAATTTTATTGCTTATGACAACACACTCAAGATGATGCCAAATTCTCAAGGTCAAGATCACATTTGATGGAGTTATGCCCCTTTTTGTACTTAGATTTAGACACGTAAACAACCTTGGCTATAACTTCGCCATTTCTTAATATTTCTTCATTAAACTTTCAAATTATATTACTTATGTCAACACGCTTGAGATGATGCCAAATTTTTAAGGTCAAGGTCACATTTGATGGAGTTCTGCCCCTTTTCGTATTTGCATTTTTATTCCGACATAGCACCAGATGGCGATAGAAGTGTTCAACTGAACACCCATCTAGTTTTAATATGCTTTGTTGCTTCGGTATCAGTCACGGTGTTTGTTGTTGAAAATAATCACGTGACACTCTGAATATTAATTAACGTTTATTCACTCTGAAGTAATGTCGACCCCAATAATTTGAACGTACTTTCTAGTAACACCCTATCACTCGGAGCTTTGTATTGAATATTTGATGGTGCGATAGTATTATCTTTCTTTATAAATGAATAAAATACTATGGACTGTCACTTTAATTTGCAATAAAGCATCCATAACCTTTCCAACATTCCTGCATGCAGTGGGGATTATTGCTGTCGTTCCAACTGCCTTGTTTAGTACTTTACAGGATGGTAATGAATACAAGTCCGGAAGATAGTATATCTTTCTCTTGAAATAGGAAAACAAAGCTAATTTATAAAACATTTTTATTTCTCATAAAAATTACCAAATGGCAGTATTATATTAATTTTATTGTTTTATATTGATTTAACCCTTTTCTCCATATATACACTTTTACTGTGTGTGTCTCGAACTTTTATGCTGTCTGATCAGGATCTACACTGTATGCTTTTTATTTATTAACCCTTTCCTGTACGCACACCTTTATTGCTAGGGCGAACAGTTTAGATCCAGATCAGGATCTAAACTGTTCGCTTTTTGATTCATTAGGTTATTTCTGGACAAAAATGCGACCAGTGCAGATTCTGATCAGACGGCACGGATGTGCCGGCTGATCTGGATCTACACTGGTCGCACACGCGAAAAAATGCGTATATATCCATCAAAGGGTTAAGTTATTTCTGACCAAAACCAACAAACAATGCAGATTCTTATCTGACGGCACAGATGTGCCACCTGATCTGGATTTACACTTGTCACACATCATGCGATAAAATGCATATATATGGAGAATAGTGTTAAGTTATATCACAGATTCTAATAGAAATAATTTGTAAAAGCTGTAAGTTTACAGAACATCATAGTCTATTTATATTTTTCATTCTCCCTTTACAAACGTTTTTAGAAAACAACAACAACAACTGGATTAATCTTCATCCTCTTCCTCTGCTTCATTGTCCGAGCCCTGCTTGCTCTGAAATCATAATAATACAACCTATATTAAATAAATGATTACAAATAAGTAGAAAGTCCCTTTATTCCATGTAAACCCATTTGATGGTAATCGACCAGTGTAGATCCAAATCAGCCGGCACGTTTATGCCGTCTGATCAGGATCTGCATTGTTCTCTTTTTTGTCAGAAATAACCTCAAAAAGTGAACAGTGCAGATCCTGATCAGATGGCACGGATGTTCTGGGTCTACACTGTTGCCCATGCCATCAAAGTGTATATATGAAGGAAAGGGTTATATAACCACTACTGAAAAGCAATATTAACAATATTTGATAAATATCTTGTTTACTTTTACACCTTATTACCTTGTTCACTATTAACCATAAAAGTTAATTAAATTATAGTATATAAAGAAACTATCTTTGACTTAAGAATTTTTTGTTTGCACTGGCCACAGCTCAAAACTTTTTACACGAGCAACAACTTCAAAATGCCACAAGCAGCTCTTTGCTTTGTATTTAATCTGTAGACGTTAACCCTTAACTCCACGGGATGTGGCTTTTTTCCCCATAAGTGACCAGTGTAGATCCAGATCAGCGGACACATCCATGCATTCTAATCAGGATCTACATTTTTTTTAGATTCATTAGGTTATTTATAACCAAGAAGCACACAGGGATGTGCCAGCTGATCTGGATCCACACCTGTTACCCATGCGATAAAATAAAATACAAGAAATCTAGGGAAGATTTTCGGATTTCCAGCGAGCAGAGTAGATCCTGTGCCCAAGGTTATAAAACTGAGCATGGAAACCAGTCTCAAATCTCAAGCATCTGATTGGCTGAAATGGCAACCAGTCGCCATTTCAGCCAATCAGATGCTTGAGATTTGAGACTGGTTTTCAATCTTAGTTTTATAACCTCCAACCCTGATGAGACGGAAGATATGTGCTGGCTGATCTATATTTACACTGGTCTCTCTTAGGATAAAAGCCGTCCCATGGAGTATATAGTTAAACAATATATTTTGCTTAAGTATAAATATTTATGTCTGTTCTAAGTGTTGTTATGCTGCAGAAAAAAATATGAAAATTTTCCGTATCTACAGGTTTTATGAATGTTAGGTTAAAGTCAGTTCCTACCACCTAATGTTAGTGGTACCTTAACCAGAAGCCAAAGATTTCTCCATCACCAATAACCAATAACAATATGTGTAATTACAGTGTTAATCTGAATCATAATGGTTACTGTAATTTAAATTAATTCATTGTGTACTTGATTTATTGGGAAAGTTATTAATAATACATGTGTATATCTTAATGTATTGATACAAAAAAAACAACACAAAACATTTCTTATTCTCATTGATCAGATTTTCACTCGTTAACACAGGAATGATAAAAAAATTAGCTAAGGCATTTTAAAATGACTTGTTATATAAGTTCTGTGTGTAGCTCTTGTGTCACCCTTTTGAACTAACCCTTTCCTCCATGTATACGCATTTTTACACATGTGCGACCAGTGTAGATCCAGATCAGCTGGCACATCCGTGCCATCTGATCAGGATCTGCACTGGTCGCATTTTGGTCAGAGATAACCTAATGAATCAAAAAGCGAACAGTTTAGATACTGATCTGATGGTACGGATGTGCCAGCTGATCTGGATCTAAACTGTTTGCCGTTGCAATTAAGGTGTGTCTATGGAGGAAAGGGTTAAAGGCAATACTTTGTCCAAATGTATGCTAGGAAAACTCAATGTTGGCTTTATCTTTGCCATATCTTCATATTTCTACAAGACATTTGTTCATTAAACTTTCGAAATCCAAAATTTTTAAGTACAGGTCATATTTGATGGAGTTGTGTCTCTTTTTGTAGTTTTGATTTAGTCAAAAAAACTTAACATTGGCTATAACTTCACCATTTCTTTATATTTCTTCATCAAATTATCAGTTTTTTATTTGTAGCATTTGACCAATTGTTAAAAGCTAACCTGTGGTATATCTATAACCTGTATAAAGAGTTAATTCCAGTATATTTTATCTCAATATCCTAAAGGCTACTATCCCTTTGAAAGCCCTTAAAAAGCCCTTTCTCCAAGATTCCTGAATAGAGTAAAACTAAAACAATGCCATGATCCATAAATTTGAACTCCGTGCCTAACTTACAACTAGCAGCTGGTGAGGTAGGTTGACTCTGCAATTAAATGATGATAAACACTTCATCTAGAAATGTTATCCATTACTGTATGAGACCTACAGTAAAACCTCTCTATTCAGACCACCTCTGGGACTGGACAAATACCCTATTAACCCTTTCCTCCATATATATGCATTTTTAAGGGTAGGGGAACAGTGTAGATCCAGATAAGCTGGCACATCTGTGCCATCTGATGAGGATCTGCAGTTCGCTTTTTTTGTCAGTAATAACATATTAAATCAAAAAGTGAACAGTGCAGATCCTGATGATGATGGCACAGATCTGGATCTACACTGTTCGCCCATGCCACAAAGGCATGTAACTACTAGTATATGGAGGAAAGGGTTAATAGTGGGATAGTTATAATTCCAGGGTAGAAAATGGTGGGTCTTAATGGTCTTTATTTTAGAAGTGCAAATCTGTAAAATGAGAAATGAAATGGTGGTCTTAATAAAGAGGTGGTCATAATTTTAGAGTGGTTTTAAAGAACAGTTTTACTGTATTTTCAAAAATACTTAATGAACCTTTAAGGGTCCATAAGGTATATGCCATGTTCTAGGTGCTTGACTATTGACAGACTGACAGCCCAATAAATACAAGCAAATGCAAGATTTCATAACCATTGTTCTGGTATATCAAATTACCAATGAAAAGGGATATTACGAAGCAAGTCTTGTGTTTCTGTACTACTGCAAATTATGCAGTCCTATGTGGAATTATGATCCTAGATAAATTTGTCTTGTAAAGTTAGATAACACATAAAATTTGCATTTAAGAGTTCTATTTACTAGTGGCTTTGTTTAATAATACTTGGACTAAAAATTATCCCTTTCTTTATATACACATTTTTACGCATGTGCGACCAGTGTAGATCCAGATCAGACGGCACATCCGTGCCGTCTGATCAGGATCAGCACTGGTCGCATTTTGGTCAGAAATAACCTAATGAATCAAAAAGCGAACAGTTTAGATCCTGATCAGACGGCACGGATGTGCCGGCTGATCTGGATCTAAACTGTTCGCCCTAGCAATAAAGATGTATCTATGGAGGAAAGGGTTAAATTATGTTAAGCCTTAACTCCATAAATAGGCATTAATTGAAACATCAAACAGTGTAAATCCAGATCAGCCAGCATATCTGTACCATCTGATCAGGATCTTCACAGTTTGCTTTAAGATTCTAAGGATATTTCTGACCAATTAGCAAATTGTATAGATGCAGATCAGACAGCATGGATGTGCCAGCTGATCTGGATCTACACTATTTGCAAATTTGATCAAACTTGTATAATTATATTGAGTAGAGTGTTAAAAATGTCAAGTTTTCTTGAAACTATTAAATCTGTTAATTTCTTTAACCCATTCCTGTACAGATACACCTTTATTGCCAGGGCGAACAGTTTAGATCCAGATCAGCCGGCACATCCGTGCCATCTGATCAGGATCTAAACTGTTCGCTTTTTGATTCATTAGGTTATTTCTGACCAAAATGCGACCAGTGCAGATCCTGATCAGACGGCACGGATGTGCCGGCTGATCTGGATCTACACTGGTCGCACACGCGTAAAAATGCGTATATATCCAGGAAAGGGTTAAAAACATGAACAGTCTGGTTTCTACAAAGCACTTTACAGACTAAATTCTGTTAGACATGAAACTTTCAAGAACTACAGCAATATTAGAGGAAATGGAAGAAATTCTACCAGATTTAGAAATGACAGTCTGTGTCTTGTAATTAATCCTTTACTCCATTGTGGTATGGAGATAAAAATTTTGAAGAATAATTTAAGAACATCAATTTAAATCATGCTTAAATTTTCTATCAAGATAGCAGCCCTTTAAATTTGTGGATGTGTTATTACTAAAATATTAATGAAATGATTAAATTTTATCGTATAAAGATAAATCAACACTTGTGTCTGTATATTACTAAATAAGTTCCATCTAGTGTTTTGTCACATATGGGTCATGTCACAGGAAATTTTAGGCACCTTTGAACAGTTGAAGTCATACCTTGAAATGATGTCATTGAGCTGAGCAGGCGGCATTAACCCTTTCTTCCATATACAGATTTTTACACATGTGCAACCAGTGTAGTTCCAGATCAGCCGGCACATCTGTGCCGTCTGATCAGGATCTTTACTGGTTGCATTTTGGTCAGAAATAACATAATAAAACATAATAAAATAATCATAAAGGGAACAGTGCAGATCCTGATCAGATCGCACAGATGTGCCAGCTGATCTGGATCTACACTGTTCGCCCACACAATAAAGGTGTGTCTATGGAGGAAAGGTTAAATTCCATGTATTATGCATTTCATGGTAAAAATAACATTATTTTGTAAAAATTATTAATAAAATCACTTTTAGTTATAAAAAAAATACAAGATGAAAATAACTTAATATTGTCAAAATATGTAATAGAATCACTTTTGGTTATGAAAAAAATACAAGAAAATGTAATAAAATCTTTTTTTAGTTATGAAAAAATAATCAATAAATTTAAGATATTTCCAAATATTGCAATAACTAAAATGCCAATAACATCACCAAAGATGCCTTTTTCCGTGAGGTGCCCATTATATAAAAAACAACTAGAAAATGACGATGTTTTAATAGCTACACTCATGCAAGGGCAGACACTGTTAAGCCGTTAATAGACACTAATATCTATAGCCTTACAACTTTAGTCCTCAGCTGGTTGCTGTTCTTCACTTTCCGGCTATATAAACAAATATTTATCTTGAATAAAAACTCTTGATTTTCATACATATAACATTGTCTGATCTAGGGTCAGATGCGAGATTTCCAGAAAGAAGGTTTGTTTGGGGCAGTCTTATTATTAAGGCAGTTACATGATAATATCCATCTTTCTGACCAAAATCCCCACAAAAATTTTGGTTATAAAATCTTGTGGCGATTTGTTGAAAAATTCCACTACTTGTAAGCCAGTTAATAGCGTACAATACATCAATTGATATTGATTATTATGAATACACAGATATCAAAGCTCTGCGAAATGCTTGATATGACCAACTCTGGTCTTTTTATTAACACGGAAAATTACTGTTTGGTTTAAACAAAACTTATTGTATCTGTAACTGTTTGGTTTAAACAAAACTTGTATCAAAAAAATTATAGCAAAAAGTTGTATTTGATTAATAATAAATATTTTCAATATGACACTTGTGTAAAAGTTTTCTGGGTGTATTGCATACACAATTATCCATCATACAGTACAAATATACAAATGAATGTTTAACCCTTTACCCCATTGGATATGGCTGTTATCCCATTTGGAAACAGTATAGATCTAGAGTAAATGGCACATCTGTGCCATCTGATCTGAATCTACAATGTTTGCTTTTATATTTGTTAGGTCATTACTGACTAAAAACTGACCAATCTAGATCCAGATCAGATGCCATCGATGGCTGCCTGATCTGGATCTGCTCTGTTTGCCATTGGATAACAGGCGTATCCAATGGAGTTAAGGGTTTATAAACAATAGACATTCTTTGGATCTCTCTATGTTGTCAAAATCCATGCTTAAATCAAAGACTAGACATGCTGAAAGGGAAGGTTAAGTTTCATGCATATCGGGGTGTTTTTTTTTTAAATTTCCTATAATACAATACTTGATATTGTTTTAAAACACCAATACACTATTCAGGAATACCCTCATTCATGTACATATATAGACAACAAATCAATTTATAGTGTATCTTTTGAAGTGTCCACTAGTGAAACATTTGATACATCCACTTTCCACTGGGCTTTTAAACTCATGCACCGATCCTACAATATCCTTGAAAATTCAAACACAACAAATAATAATGGATTCACAGTTTATACCCATTCTAATTATACTTTGTGTAATAAGATAGTTTTTCTATGAAATTGGCTGAATCCATTTATGAAAATTCTGGGTGTTAGGTAAATTTTGACTAAAAATGAACATTGTAGACCCCCATGTTGATCAGATTACAAAGATATACTGACTAATCTGGGTCTAAACTTTCAGCAAACTCTCGTTTGTAATAGGCACCTTAACCCTTTACACCACACATACAAGTTTCATCACATGGGCATCTTAGATCTCCTCTGTTTGTTTTTTGGTAAGAAATAACCCAACGAATCTAAAGGCGAACAGTGTAGATCCTGATCCAACAGCATGGATGTGCCAGCTTGATCAACACTGTTCGTCTATAAAAGTCATACATATGGTGGAAAAGGTTAAGGCTTATTAAAGTAAACCCTATTAAAGGACTTTCAAAATGATACACTATATATATGGACAACATGATTATAAACAATGGGAAATAACTTGGGTAGCTGAAGTTGTGGGGATTGTCTCCCTTACATCAGCATCAGTCACTGTAAATGTCGGCCGCCCATCAACCTAACAGAAAAATGGAAAAGTTGCAGTTTTTATCATTCAAATTTACTTAATTGTCAGTGCCTGTTTTGACAAAAGATATGTCTTTCGATACCTGAAAATACATGTAGTCTAAAAATAAGAAATAAGAACACCTGTAGTCTAAAATAAGAAATAAGAACACCTGAAATTCTAAGTTATTAAGTGGTATATATTTTTACCTGCAAACCTTTTCAAATATCTCTGTGGATATTAGTAACAATTTTAAATGTTATGTAGTAACATAAATGATTAAGTTTTTACAAAGCTTATAGTAGCTTTGAATATTAAACCATTTTCCTTTTTTCCTCACCCTTGAAAATGTTTCAACTATCTACAATCAAAGAGGACAAAATTAAGTTTGCAGGTATGCTTTGTGATGATATCAACAACTTAATGCATAACTCCATGGGTTATGTCTTATAATATCCCATCTGGGACCAGTGTAGATCTCTGACAGTCTGTGCTGGATCTACACTGGTTGCATATAAAATGAAACAGAAATATTAGTGTTATTATATAAGCAGCTAAATGCATTTATCCGAAGACATGATTAATGAGCAAAAAAGTCAATAATAAGTACTGTGATACAAAGGTACTATTCTTTTAACTTAAGAAATATATTCCGAGTAGAATCACTTTATTCTTGTGTAAGAGTAAAGAGAAGTAATATTACACCGAATACAATAATAAATTAATAATCACAAAACTCTGCTTAGCCCCTCCTAGGCTATCTAGCCAAACAGAATTGCAGTGTAAATTAAAAGCCTTCTGTATTTTATCAAACACATGCAAAATGTGACCCAAAGTGGCCTCAAAGCCACAGCAAACTTTACAAACATAACACAGTTCAGAATCTTTAACTCAAATATGATGTAGTCACAGATTACATAAGGTATTGCACATTAACCTTTTGAAAAGATACTTTAAATGATGCTTTTGACAAGTGCAGAACTATCCATAAATCTATCCCATTATGATTCCAGAGAAATTTAGGTGATTCCAGAGAATTATGGCAAGAGTTACTACTATGTGATTCCAGAGAATTATGGCAATTTCACAGATTTAGGACAATTTAAGAGAACTATGGTGATTCAAGAGAATTATGGCAATTCCAGAAAAAGTGATTCCAGAGAATTATGATGGTTCTAGAGAATTATGACAATTCCATAGAATTTTGGTGATTCCAGAGAATAATTATGACCATTTCAGAAAATTTTGGTGATTCCAGAGAATAATTATGACCATTTCAGAGAATTTTGGTGATTCCAGAGAATAATTATGACCATTTCAGAGAATTTTGGTGATTCCAGAGAATTATGGCCATTTCAGAGAATTATAGTGATTCTGGAGAATTATGGCCATTTCAGAGAATTGTGGTGATTCCAGAGAATTATGGTGGTTCTGGAGAATTATGGCAATGCTGAGAATTATGGTGTTGGCCATTTTCGAGAATTATAGTGATTCCAGGGAATACTGGTGAATCCATAGAATTATGAAGATTCCACAGCTGTACAAAAACTATTCCCTTTTAGCTATTAACCAGACTAAAAACTGTTAAATCTTATTCCAATTCAAAGTATAACTTTTTACTTAAAATATGAATGAAGTTCATATTATGTATTTAACATGTTTCAAGTTTTTATATTTCAATCTGATACACCATAAAAGCATGCAGTTGATGGGTTATGCGTCTTCATGCACTGGAGGGAATGTTGGGATAGGGGGATTGGCAATGCTCTATTTTCATATACCAACAAATATAGCAGGAAACTGGCGTAAATATTCTAAAATAATTGTTGATTTAACCATAAGATAGCTATATAAGTTTAATGGACTCGCTATACATTGAATTTAGGGATATGCATACATGTATATACATTACAGGGTGGTTTGGCTGTGGTTCAACTGTTATTATTGTCTCAGTGGCAAACAGCGTAGACACAGACAGTGCCCAAGGTTATAAAACTGAGCAATGAAACCAGTCTCAAATCTCAAGCATCTGATTGGCTGGATTGCTGGATTGGAGACCAGTCACCATTTCAGCCAATCAGATGCTTGAGATTTGATACTGGTTTCCAAAACTCAGTTTTATAACCTTCAGCCCAGATGGGTAAGTTTGCTTATCTGGGTCTACACTGCTGGCATTTGCAAATAACCTATGGCTACCTTAACCCATTGAATCTGTGTCATGGACTGGATTGTCTCTGAATCTGGACCCGATTATTTTTGAAGTTTTTGACAAAATAGCAAACTGTGTAGACCATCTGAGTCTACTCCGGTGGCAAATGTGACAAAAGCTGTCCTTAGTGGTTTAACACCTAACTTCTTATAATATACAGATTTTATTGCATGTGCAAACAAGGTTGATCCAGATCAGACAGCACATTCATGCCATCTGATCTGGATCTACTGTTAGCTTCTAGGTCAGAAATAACCTAATGAATCTAAATGGGAACAGTGTAGATCCTGATTAGATGGAATTGATGTGCTGGCTGATCTAGATCTATACTGTTTGGATATGCCATAAAAAACTTGTATCTAAGGACAGTAAAAGGTTAAGGATTAGAAATAATTTTTTTTAATTGAGTAGGAAAATGATTGTATGCAATGAGTTAAGAACAAGAACTGGGTATTAACATCAGCAGCGAGAAACAAATATAGTGATGTACCCCCAGTTCAATCACATCTATAATAAACATGTATGGGTAAAATATGCCAGATGACTTAAACAAGCAAAATGTATGTGTTTTCAACACTTTTACAGATTATTTATTAACAATATTGATGTATTTAACTCTTTATATATACATGTTTCAATGCCTGTGCAACCAGTGTAGATCCAGATCTGCTGGCACAACCATGCCATCTGATCTCAATCTACACTGGTCACATCTTGGTCAGAAATAATCTAATAAATCAAAAAGTGAGTAGTGTAGATCATGATCATAAGGCACAGATGTGCTGACTGACATAGATCTACACTTGTTCGCCCATGCAATAAAGGAGTAATATTGCTTTTGTTTTATTTTTCTTTCATTGAAAACACATTTCAAGCATGGATATTTATAACCGGATAAACATACATGTAATCCATTGCGGACTGAATGCAAAACTATAATAATTTCATGCAGAAATATTAGCTTATACTACGGTTTGCATTCAGCCCTCAAATGTATGATTTGCGAAGCAGCAGCGATAGTATAATATTTATGCAGGCGTGTTGTTTTATTCGTCTCACCAGTTACATTTTCGCCCTCAAAATTCGCATCTTCAGCATCGTGAAAACTAATGTGATAGCGGGTTGGCCCATGCACGTGCAAATGATCTTTCATCTAAATATCAGGTTAGGCAGCATTGAATAAACTGGTATTATCACTTGTCTATAGGTTAACTCAAGCATAATTTTTAGCTCGTGGATGAGATTTTCAACACGAAGAAAACATTTTTATTTCCCTTCAAAAATATAAATAAATGACTTGAGTATATGGTTAATTTAAGTAATGTTGCCTCAGCTAAAAATTGATGATGGTACGCAAATGGTGAAAATCTCATACACAGACTCTTATAATGTTATAATACTGTGAGACATTATGATCAACCTGTATGAATGCTGTGATGTGTATTAAAAAGCATAAATTAAAACTGAAACTTAAAAAAGAAAACAAAGCATAACATGATGAACATAATGATGTGAACTACAAAATAACCATAATTTCTTGATAGTCAGCTTAATAACCAGCTTTTTAACCCTTTAACACCATGGGACAAGGCTGTTATCTCACGGGCAAACAGTGTAGATCTAGATCAACTGGTGCATCTGCACTTGCTGATCTCAATCTACACTGTACGCTCATGAAATAAAAAGGTGATTCTATGGTGTAAGGGTTAGCTAAGCTTGACTAAGTTGTCTGTAACTACATAATGAAAAAAACTTCTTAAATGTGACATTAATTTTCAGACTTCAATGTTTTCAATTTTTTTACAGAACTTACAGTGGTATCTTTACATTTCAAAGGGTTATATATTTGCTAGAATGAAAAATCAAACCCCAGCAAAATCAAAACATATAAACTCTGATTTTATTACAAATATTCAACTGCTCAAAATCATGACCGTGCAAATATGTAGTTTATGTCTTATGCACAAAAAATAAATGACAGTATGTTGGAATTTCGACACTATGAAATTTACAAGCACTAGGCACTTTTTTTTCAGAGAAATAAATAAAAGAAAAAAAATTAACTTACTAACTTATGTGACAGAAAAAAAGTCAAAAGCTGTGAAAGCTCTTGGACAGTATAAAGTATATTTACTTAAAGGATCTGGTATTTATCTGCTATTATCTTTTTTTTTTAAACTTATTTTTTTAAACAAAAATACATTGTGATACTGTAAATTAAATTAAATAAAACCATACAATTATAAATAAGACCTAAACACAACATTTATACATGTGATATCTACATTGATCTGTTAAAATTCCAGACATCTGAGAACCAGTCACGCTGGAATATCCTAGATTCCCTTCTAATTTTGGATTCCCTTTAATATTTCAAAATTAGATCAGTATTTTTTCTTAGAAATTTATAAAATAAACATTTATGAATTTTTCTTGCATACTAAATCAAGTTCCTCTTTGTTTTCACCAGTGCTGTAGAAGACTTTAGCTTTCCAGTTAAAATTCACAAAATCTACATTTAAACCAAAGAAAAATACTGTAGACATTCATACAAAAACATTGGAGTTATTTTCAATTGTCTGAGGATCCTTTAAGTACATATAAAATAAACTAAAAATCCTGGAATTCTTTCAACAAGTAAAAAAAGCACAAATCTTATTGCAAACTGACCTCGGCATTTGCTTCCTCGGCTTTTCGTGCTTCGGCCATTTCTTCTGCATCATTTCTCTCATCTTCCGTGTACTCTTCTTTGTCAAGACGCTCGAGTTTTCTGAGGGCGATCAACACTTCAACACGGTAGTCATCTTCCTCCGCTACTGGATTTTCTGTTGACAATTGCAGAACACAGCAAACTTATTTCAATGCAGTCTTAGTTTTTTCTGTTAGCATAAGAATTGAAAGCATTTAACAATACTATAATTAAAAGATTGTACGGGTAATCATGAAAAGGCAGATCGTAGCTACAAATTCAACTACAAACATAATTATATTAATGAAATAGTATCACATAAATGAAATAACTAAATCATTCAAATCCAGTTGGTACAGGTAATTTTCTGTTTTCAGGACTGATTAGAACCTAAACTGGTCAGCAGAATTATACTGTGTATGAAGCATGGAAACACTTTACCTGACAAAACAAGAGCTCTCAACATGGGGATAACTGCTAATTTCTTGATTTCTTTATTATCTGTCACATTATTCCCCTGAAACAAGAAACAGTAGGTTAAATAAAAGGTGCACTGTGTTTTGAATTTACCACATTATATTTCATTTTTAACCATCTAAACACTAAACATCTTTACTTGTATATACTGCCATTGGCTAGTCCCACTTGTCTTTTTGTGTAATGATCAAGACCTTTGACCCCCCCCACCCCCCACCCACCGAAATAAATTTAAGTTCAGCCGAATTTATATGCATTTTAGTGGTGAAAGATAAACATTAGATTGCAAATACTTTAACTCTTTACATCATGTGATATGGAAGTTATCACATAGGTAAGCAGTGTAGATCCAGATCAGCTTGGAAGTTATCACATAGGTAAGCAGTGTAGATCCAGATCAGCTTGGAAGTTATCACATGGGTAAGCAGTGTAGATCCAGATCAGCTTGGAAGTTATCACATGGGTAAGCAGTGTAGATCCAGATCAGCTTGGAAGTTATCACATGGGTAAGCAGTGTAGATCCAGATCAGCTTGCATCCATGATGACTGAAAAGGGTCCCCATTGTTCCCTTTTAGATATATTAGGTTATTTCTGGCCATGAAGCAACAAGTGTAGATCAAGATCAGATGGCAAAGATGCCATATTTGTGCCTTCCATCCGCAGATTCGGTAGTTGTTTGTTACCAGACAGCATATCAGATCACTTGCAACCAAGAAGCAAATAGCGTAGAACTAGGTGCAGGCTGATCTGCATCTAAACAAATGTGATTAACCCTTTCCTAGTTATATACGCATTTTTACGCATGTGCGACAAGTGTAGATCCAGATCAGCCAGCACATCCGTGCCGTCTGATCAGGATCTGCACTGGTCACATTTTGGTCAGAAATAACCTAATGAATCTAAAAGCGAACAGTTTAGATCCTGATCAGATGGCACGGATGTGCAGGCTGATCTGGATCTAAACTGTTCGCCCTAGCAATAAAGGTGTATCTATACAGGAAAGGGTTAAAGGCATATTATCAGGGAAAGAATTAGAAATCTTTTTTCAGTAAGATTTGAAATCATAATGAAATTTTGAAAATAAATTATCTTACATATTACACCGAATTGTGATAAAAATAGATAAAAATTTCTGTTTTTGAAGTACATGTAAGATATCATTGAATACTTAAAAAATTACTTTTTAAGCAACTTAAAACTTTTCTTTGTGTAAAACAATGCTAGTTTCTAGGAAAACTTAAAGTTTAGCGTTCATAATAAACAATGAAAAGCCTAGAATGAAAACTTTGCAAATGTTTACTTATTTTCTCTCACACAAGATCAGATTTCAAAGTGCCTATTATACAACAATGGAAACACTTTTCCTTATTTCAACTTCACATAATTTGTTGAAAACTTTCACAATAACATCTTAAAAAGTATAATTATTCGAATATAAGTCAAGTACATACACAACAATCTTTTCCTTTTGTGGGAAAATGAGGATTTTATAAAAAATATACGAGTTAACAATTTCCTGTTCACTTAACTATTACAAGATTTTCTTCCTCAAAACGACCATGTGAATTTTCCCGAAATCCGAGATAACAATAAAAGTTTGATCTGATAAAACAAGTATCATTATACATCAGGAAAGTTTTTTAATTAAAAGTTAATAGGGAAAAAAGTGTTTTTGAGTCACTATTGTTTAAATTATTTTCTCTTTACGAGCATCAAAAGTAAAATAGTGAAATTGTCGCGACATGATGGAAGACAGTTAACTACCGGTAATCTCTAACAGTACTTTAATTCGGATGAAAAACTGATGGCAGATATTAGTCATGTGACCAAGTTACTACGTAATATTTGAAACATCAAATTGATGAAATATCAACCTTTGTTCTCAACCTGGTCAATGTTAGTCGTATATTTACTAAAATGGCAATGTTTTCATGCAAGCTTTCATGATCATTATATTTTGACTTTATACTAATTTTGAATACTGTGGTCCGAATATTTTCTATTTTTAGACAAACAAGGCAGTCGGAACGACAGCTATATCCCCCGCCGCAGATGTGAATGTGGGAAAGGTTATGGATGGTTAAGAGCAAATTAAACAATAGCTCTGGGCAACGGGCAGGCAGGTGGAAGCCAATTCCAGTGCAAGGGTATGTCGTGTTCAGATAAGTTTCAGAGTATTGGCCTGCTCAAACACCAGAGGTGGCCTTGACCTTGAGCCAGCCAGGTTGGAACATGGGTTCTGCACATCAGGTTCATGAACTGAACATTTCACTTAAGTTTCTTGATATTCATTCTAGGGGTTCAGAAGATATGAACTGGACACGAAATGCATGGTTAAAATCAATAAACACCACTGTTGACCTAGAAATTGAGGCGGCCATGTTGGAACATGGGTTCTGAATGTCGTCTTCATGGGGAGAATGTTTGACTAAAGTTTCATGAAATTCCTTCTAAGGGTTGAAAAGTTATGGACTGGACACGAAATATGCTCAAACACCACAGGCGACCTTGACCTTGAGCCCGCCAGGTTGGAACATGGGTTCAGCACATCATGTTCATGAACTGAACATTTCACTTAAGTTTCATGATATTCATTCCAGGGGTTCAGAGACCACCAATAACTTGCCAGCTTGTGTACAGTCAAACCTGTCTTTAGCAGCCACCCAAGGGAGTGACTAAAAAGGGGCTGCTCTATACAGGTGGCTGTTAAAGACAGGTTAAAATGAGAACAAAATATTAGTTTAGGACATATTCAAACTGGCTGTTAAGGGTTACGTGAATGAGTTGAATTGTCCAAACATTAAGTGATTACCTCATGTTGATGTATTGTAGCATTTTGTTCTCTTCAGAGAAGCCGTCTAGCTGGGAGATTTGGTTTTCACGCAGATGTACCGTCGTAACATTAATTAACTTGTCCATGCCATCCAGCTGTTTGATCATATTTGCTCCCTGGAAAATAACAATTCTACTGTATTAACCCTTTCCTCCATATATATGCCTTTTTATGCGCATGTGACCAGTGTAGATCCAGATCAGCTGGCACATATTTGCTATCTTATCAGGATCTGCACTATTCGCTTTTAGATTTATTAGGTTTTATCTGACCAAAAAGCAAACAGTGTAAATCCTGATCAGATGGCATGGATATGCCGGCTGATCTGGATCTACACTGTTTGCTTATACCATAAAATGTGAGAAATAATAATGTTACCAGACAGCGTTTTCATTTACATAGGGAAGAGTCTCCTGATCCTAGGCATAAACAGGTTTATCACATATGTAACCAATATACATCTAGATCAGCCAGATAAATATCATTGCCATCTGATCTGGATCTTCACTGGTCAAGTTAGTTTAACCTTAATTCTCAGCAAAGGGAGTTTAAATAAAGGGCCTTTACCATCAAATAAGCATGACCTGTTGATTTGATTTTTTTTTCACAGTTTGATTAGCCGCAGTATTCACTCTACCACAGATGTTAGTACTTGTAGAGAACAATAATTAGCAGTTGTACAACAAAGTAAAATTTGAAAACTGTACCCGTTAACATATGCTGATTCTCCTTTAAGGAAAAATATGACTAAAACATAAAAAGTATGTTGTGAATGGAAACTTAATGTTAGCTATAAAAAATTTCTAATTAACCCTTTCCTGTATAGATACACCTTTATTGCTAGGGCAAACAGTGTAGATCCAGATCAGCCGGCACATCCGTGCCGTCTGATCAGGATCTAAACTGTTCGTTCTTTAATTCATTAGGTTATTTCTGACCAAAATGCGACCAGTGCAGATCCTGATCAGACGGCATGGATGTGCCAGCTCACCTGAATCTACACTGGTGGCACATGCGTTAAAATGTGTATATATCAAGGAAAGGGTTATATCGCAAAATACTGCATAATTATTTACGCCAACTAATTAATTGGCTTCGATGCCATCAGCGAGAAATATAGAGAAAATTAATTGGTCACGAAAATTTTTTGGTTTACAGTACCTCATATACGCTTTTACATGTTTTTCGCAAACGTATATAAACATGTATAATATTAAATGCAGTAAAGGGTTAATAACTCTAGACTTGCACAACCTTTTCCCGAATTTCTAACAAAAATGAACAAACCAGGAAGAGATTTTTCACGTTTGGAAGATTGATTCCTTCTGTTGACGTCAGTTTGTTACCACGTAACTCCAGCGTATGTAACCTTGACAACTTGGTGGCATCAAGACCTGTGATCTTGGTAATTTCATTATCTGCAAATATAACAAGCAACTGGATTGTTTTCAAAACAAAAGCCTTTTTCTAAATATTTACACAGATGTTTTAAAATTTTTGTCTAAAACCCTTTCCTCCATATATACGCATTTTTAACTTATGTGCAACCAGAGTAGATCCAGATGTGCCAGATGATAAGATTCTGCACTGTTTCCTTTTTGGTAGAAAAAATCTAACAAATCAAAAAGCTAGTTAACAGTGCAGATCCTGATCAGACGGCACAGATATACTGGCTGATCTGGAATTACACTGTTTGTACACTACATAAAGGTGCATATATGGAGGAAAGGGATAAAAGCTGCAGTGCAGCTTGAACGCAGCTACATTTAACATTCTTTGTATAAAGACATACAGTCAAATCTGTATTAAGCAGCCACCCAAAGGAGTGACAAAAATTGGCTGCTTAACGCAGTTGGCTGTTTACGACAGGTAAAAATGTGAACAAAATGTCAGTTTAGGACATATTCAAACTAGCTGTTTAAGACAGATGTTTACTGAATGCAGGTGGCTGCTAAGGCAGTTTCAACTTTCTGCATTTTGCAGGACTCATAGATACACAAACAAATCTGATGTGCCTATGTCAGTCAGTCTGTCATTAATGGACATCTTAAACAAAGATAAAGATTTATTTTATGCTTTCCAGTGAATTGAGGTATTAGCTTGGTGAAATATAAATGATATTCCAAAATAAAATTTCAAAACAGTTGCTTGGGCAGCAATTTTCATGGCGATTTTGATCAGAAAGTTGGAAGTTATCATGTAAATATGCTAACACGAAATGACCCCCGTTCTGTTAACCATCCTGCATCACCGTCTGGCTTTAATTATAAACTTCACGATGTTCAATTCTATTTAATAAAATGTCTTTGACATACTATTTTATCCAAAAAAAAAGCTATCTCTTAAGACAGGTCAACTTTGAACACAATTATCATGACATTGCTTATGATCAATGTTTAATTATTTATAAGAATATTTCCAACTTACTGTTTATGGATAAATGCTCCAACATCGGATGATTCACACCTTCTGTGGAAGTGATTTTGTTATTGTTGAATGATGCAACTTGCAGGAACGGCATTTCTTCTAATTTTGCACTGCTAAGTTTATTCTCATTAGCGTTAAGTGTCAGCATATGTGTTAGTGCACTAAGAGGGGAAATGTCTCTGAGATTGTTTTTACTAACATCCACATATCGTAGGTGAATAAATGATTTCAGTAAGTTGATGTTGGTTAGCGTCCTGCAAAAGAAATATGCCATATATATGACTATTATCGTATGGTCAAACAGTGTAGATCCTAATCAGCCGAACATTCATGTCCTGTCTGATTTGGTCTGAATACGCTTTGCTTTTTTCTCAGCAACAATGAATGAAAATAAAAGTGAATAGTGTAGATCCTGATCAGAATGCATGAATACACCGGCTGATCTGGTCAACACTCTTCTAGCTCCTTTTAAAGCAATATAGGCGTATTTGATTATTTGTATACTTATGAAAGACCGTTTTTTATTTACTGACAATTGTACATGCAAATAAATATATTAATAATCTTCACTCAGTGCATACAATTTTAATGGATATTAATATGTTTCTTAGTGAAAGCCTTTAAGAAGAATAAGCCTTTTTAGGGAATATGTCATTAAATTTTTGTTCAGTGCTTTATTTGTGGAACAATTTAAATAAATGTAACACTTATTAAATAATGTGCTATTGTTTTACTACCTTTCTTTGACATCCAGTCTCACATATGCATGAGCAAGACCATCGCCAGTTTTACAGAGAAGTGACAGACACTCTGGCATCATCTCTTCAGTCAGAAGAACTTCAGGGTCTTTCTGAATAAGATAACAATAAATACATATTTTGTATCCTTTTTCTTACATTTGCTTTTATACAAATCAATTAGGTTAAGCAACAAATTTATTAAGGTCCAGAAGGGATTAATCTAAACACATGCAGTTTAATCCAAATAAAACATTTCCAATATCATATTGGTTGATGGTTCAATAATTATTGATTGCTTCAAGGAATTTGTTAATTGTTTATTGTTCTCATTTTGTTTTAAACCCCAAAACTGTAATGAAACCTGTTAATGTGTCACCATATAAATACAGACAATTATTCAGTTTCGGCATTCAATCAGTTCCGGAACATGTTTACAATCTTGAATTAAAAACCGAAAATTGGTCGGGAAATCATTGTTTGTTCTAGCTACATTACTCTAAATAAGAGAAATGCTGCAAGAACACAATGATTTCTTAACACATTGTCGATTGAATGCCGGAACTGAATAATTGTCTGTACATTACTGAATTTCATGGATAATTCACTGCTACATCAGTATGGGTACTTGAGAATTTATATAGGTCAATTTAGGATGAATAAATACACTTGGATATAAGAAAATGGCAGTTTCATTGTCTTATAATCCATAACAGTAAAAGAAAAAATCCCTACCGACCAAATTGTCAGTGTAGTCAACGTATTTCTATATTGTTTACATTACCCCACCCACCTCTTCTTCCTCTTCGGGTTCATGTTCTTCTTCTTGTTGATCTTCCTCGGCCTCTTGCTCGCCTAGCGGCTCTTCACCTTCCCCCTCCTCTGTAGGCTCTTGTTGCTCCTCAGCATCCTGAGGTTCTTCGTCCTCCTGCTCGTCAAAGTTTTCCTCATTCTCTACGTCGGACATTTTACCGTGTTGTCTCTCGCGCGAGCTGTTGATTACAAAATATGGCGGACAGTTGCTAGGGAGACGGTTTAGATCAAAGTTTCGTTTTCCTGTCTCCTTCGATTTTCACGGTAAGTCATGAAAGCAAATGTTAAATCTGATTTAATTGCTACAGTTTACATTAATAGTGTCGTGTCAAAATGTCGTTTAAGTTCTACAATTTTAGTTGAAAAAGTTCTTTTAATTCTCGTGAAATCTCGTTTAGCCACAAGAACCTGCAGGATTTGTTCCAAAATTTTTGGAAGAGGACGTCTAACGTTAGTTTGCAAAATGAGATAGAACCACTGTTTTAATGAAATGGAGAAAAGGTAAACGTTTTAATTGATTGTGCTCGGTTTTAATTGATTGACATGTTAATCTATTAGCGCTGTCATCTGTGATTTAATAAGAAATTCGTCTGCAAAAGGGGGCGTATTAATTTTAGGCAAAATCCTAAAATTTCCGAAGTTTGTCAACTTGCAGAAGCACGTTTGAAATAATTATACTTTATATTCAATGTTGATGTGTATGTGCACCAACAGGAAAAACTAAAACAATTAGAAAAATATCAGGCGAGCATAGATAAATGCAGCTGTAGTTTGCACTTAACATTCATATGGTATTTAAATAATTTGATACAAAGTTAGTTAGCACTTACATTCATATTTATAATAATTTGATAAACAGTTAGATAGGATTATAACTAAGATGTTCAATATGTGACCAGGAGTATTGCTTATTGGAAATAGTTGTAATTGTTTATTGTATTAGTGACATTAAAGTTCTACATTGCTGCTGCTGCTGCTGCTGATGAAGATGGGGATGATGACAATGGTGATGCTTTGTATTTTCACTTTTTTCTCTTTATTTGTTCAATGATTTAAATGCAAATGTGTTAAAATTCTAAGTAGAAATCATTTTCTTAATTATTTCATTACATTAAATATAGCTTTTGTTTTAAATTGATTTGATTAAAGCAGTATTTATTCACCCATCTTTACATGTGAATATGAAATTTATTCAACAATTACTAACATATATTAAAGGGTCATCCCAGAAAATAATTAATTGGCATTAAAAATAATTTTTGTAACATGAAAAATTGTTAATATAAAAGTTAAAAGTGGTTTGTTTTAAACTGGTGCATGTTAAATCAGATGCAAAAAAACCCAGAAATTTCTTCAAATAAGAAAAAGTCATGGAAAAAAATGTTTGATATAAGTTAAATTTTCAAACACAATTTTGCATTTTTTTTATTCAAGTGCAACTTTTTTGCACTTAACAATTTTCTGGGGAAGACATTGTATTTAAAAGGCATATGCTATTACTTGTAACTATCCATTTTCATATTATTTTAATTTAATTGTAAAATAAGTCAAATTATCAACTGATTAAAATATTTATGCATTATATCTAATCTTTTTTTTTTTAAAGTAAGCAATAAATGTTGTAATCTAGATTTTTTGCAAATACACTTAACAATTTCTTAAAAAAAACAAATTGACATCAAATCTTAAATCTTAAAAGATTTATGATAATCAATTTTGCAAGTTTGTCAATAATTTGAGTATAGTATAACTGGAGCCTTACATGTAAAATCTGTCGATAAGTATATTTTACAGGTATATTTTCAATAAAAGATTTATTCAAGTTTATTGATTTAGCTTTACAGCTAGGCCCATGGTTGTATTGTTGTCGTGGAAACACCTAATAACTAAATCTACTTGCTGGGACATGATTTTGCTTAAATTCACCTTTAATTTTACCAGTTTTATAAATATACCTAGCAACTGAAAACTTTTCAGTAGAGATTAAAAAGAAAAAAGTGTTTGTGAATTTATGAGTTTACTTTGGGGTGACTTGTTAAAGTTCCATAGCTACGAGACAGATATTTGCTTTTTTGTATATTTAATCTGTAAGGCTTTTATTTGCAATTTGGAATTGGTCCAGATATTTTAAACTCCATTTATTTGGGGAATGTAGCTTTTCAAGATTTGTAAGTAACTAAGTAAATTTGTTATTAAAGGTCAAAATTTCGTAGATATCAGTTTTGTATTATCTTCAAATCATATCTACTAGTTAAGAGTCAAATCTCAGAAAATGTACATATGTATATCATTGACAAAGGGCAAAGTATGAAATTTGCAAATTTTATTACAGCCTCAAAATTTGAACTAATTTGATAATGGTCATATTTTATCATATTTTGGAGATTTGGCAATTTATTTAGTACATAGGTAACAGTAAACTTTGTGTTAGTGGTGAGTAGTTGTTTTATATTCTCTCTCCTGATTTGTTGTTTTTAACTTTCTTTCTTTCTTTCTTTCTTTCTTTCTTTCTTTCTTTCTTTCTTTCTTTCTTTCTTTCTTTCTTTCTTTCTTTCTTTCTTTCTTTCTTTCTTTCTTTCTGCTTTATTCACTTTAATTGTCTCTCTATCTTTCATTATCTATCTCTGTTTCTCTCTCTCTTTCTCTTTTCTCTTTCTCCTAATTTATTCTTTCTCTTTCTTTTTTGATTTATTCTTTTTGTCTTTGATTTAATCTTTTTCTCCTGATTTATTCTTCCAATCTGTCTTCTCTCTCTCTCTCTCTCTCTCTCTCTCTCTCTCTCTCTCTCTCTCTCTCTCCTGATTTTTATATCATAATCTGTCTTCCTTTTCTCATTTTATGTGCAATCCTTGTTTATTCTTCTTTGCTTTAATCACATCATCAATTAGATCTATTTGATATCCCAATGTGATAATTTCTGAGTGATTATTTTCCTAATGAAATTAACTAGTATCACATTATTTTACAATGAATAATCATAGCTTTCTAATATTACTGGATTTGTATAACAGATTTACCGTGTCACACAAATTGACTAAAAGGGGATAAATTAAGCTGGCAGGAAATCACCCATTATGCTGGGATATTATCCACAGTTGAGTTTCCATAGTGACGCATATGAACAATTGTTATCTTGTTGCTGTGGTAACAATTATTACAGGTTCTTCATCAATATTTGAATAAATAATTAAACGTCCCAGGTAAAGACTGGATTTTATTGACACCCGTACATTGATTTCCTATCTCAATAAAGAATTGGAGCTATTTCTAAAGAATTTCTAGTGTGCAGGAAACTTAAATATCGAGCACTCACTTTTCTGATGAAAGCACCTTTTTTATTGATAATCTTGTCGGAACAAAAATTTGCAGTCAGGATTTGTCCTGTTGGAGTTAACTTGTGACCTTAGTGCAAAAAGGGTATAAATACCATTGAAATATGAAGGAGATATACTGTTATTGCACTATGCTGATGCACTATGAATCAATTGCACTAACCAGTCAAACTTAAAAGTCAGAATAAGATAACTTTGTTCATTAAGTGGAATCTAGTAACATTTGAGGCCATCAACATAATGTATTATACTTTTCTCAAGTAATTGACTTTCAAACTGTGCAAATGATCCTTTAGCTCTTTCCTGGATATATACGCATTTTAACGCATGTGCGACCAGTGTAGATCCAGATCAGCTGGCACATCCGTGCCATCTGATCAGGATCTGCACTGGTCTCATTTTGGTCAGAAATAACCCAATGAATTAAAAAGCGAACAGTTTAGATCCTGATCAGACGGCACGGATGTGCTGGCTGATCTGGATCTAAACTGTTCGAACAGTTTAGATCCTGATCAGACGGCACGGATGTGCCGGCTGATCTGGATCTAAACTGTTCGCCCTAGCAATAAAGGTGTATCTGTACAGGAAAGGGTTAAAAGTAGTAAGTACCAACATGTGCATGTCACGTAACACTTATTTTAAAAATCCGAGTTTTTGAAGCTTTTTTGAAAATATTATTTACAGACCTTAACCCTTTACTGTATAGATACACCTCTATTGCTAGGGCGAACAGTTTAGATCCAGATCAGCCCGCACATCCCTGCCGTCTGATCAGGATCTAAACTGTTCGCTTTTTGATTCATTAGGATATTTCTGACCCAAATGTGACCAGTGCAGATCCTGATCAGACGGCAAGGATGTGCGGGCTGATCTGGATCTACACTGGTCGCACATGCGTAAAAATGAGTATATATCCAGGAAAGGGTTATGTAACTTTCTGAAGTAAATGTCTTTGAAAACATTAATGGTTGAGTTTATAGTGAGTGAATAGATTTGCTAAATATAATTTCAACCACTAAGTCTGTTTGTGTTTATTAATGCATTTTTGTCAGAAATAACCTAATAAATCACAAAGCGAACAGTGTAGATCCTGATCAGATGGCAATAATGTGCTGGCTGATCTGGAGGACTGTTTAATTTACAAGTCAAATGTATAAATTCATACGACTGACATATAAATATGAAGTTGCACTTACAAAAGACTGATGCACCGCCCTTTACAATACTGTTGTACCTCCATTTTATGCTTCCAACGTGAAAATTTTATATGTTCGTTGCGAAAAATAGCTGTGCACCTCTAAATATGTCAATTACCGGTTCTCCTCTGAATTATGCGATGGACATATAAAATTTACAAGTTGAACGAAATAAGTTTATATGTGCATCGCAAATATAGTCAGACCTGTGCTTCTGTATTATCTAAGGCACATCTGTGCCATCTGATCAGGATCTAACCTGTTCGCTTTTTGATTCATTAGGTTATTTCTGACTAAGATATATGACCCTTAGAACGAGATATGTTGGCATGGATGTGACAGCTAATCTGGATCTAAACTTGTCTCACATGCATAAAAATGCGTATATATGGAGTACAGGGTTAATTAAAACAGTCACTTGATTGAAAGAAAATGCAGATATTTTTCCTTCTGCAGTGATTGATACATAAATTTATGCTGTTTTTAATATCACTTTAAAATTCATTTCCTTAAACTATAGGATCTTTTGTATTAATCATTAAAATTTGATAGGTACCGATGCATGCACCTTTTTGAATGATGACATCTTATATTAAGAAAGAATAAATTTATCAGTAAAAACAGTAAAAGTATTTTATATAGACTGTTTATCATTCAAGTTTTGTCGTAAATTGACAGATTTATATCAAATTTTTTAAAACTGAGTCTTTTGATGAATTGCATTTTGAACACCCCTGACAATGACATTTTACTTGATGTTGATAGGGCCAGGAACCATGAAAATTGTTGATAATTTTTGAAAGATGACAAAAAATACACCCTGTTTATTATTCACACGTTGAACTTTTGCCGGCTGATCAGGATCTGCACTGGTCACATTTTGGTCAGAAATAACCTAACAAATCATAATGCCAACAGTGCCGGCTGATCTGGATCTACACTGTTCACCCACCCATAAAGGTGTGTCTATGGAGGAAAGAGTTAAGTAAATGAATTTTTATAAAACACCCCTATGATCAATTAATGAACTTGCTCAAAATTTGAAGAACGCAAAGTCCAATATAAATTTATCAGTTAAAGGATTAATATATTGTGTTGTTATATTACCTGTAAAATAGATTTAAAAAATTAGAATTAATAGCATAATAAAATTACATCATTTTCTGGCTGAAACAGAGATTTTAAAGTCTTTAGACCAGTTTTGCAAAGGCCTTAAATTATGCAACTTTTTTAGCCAATATTAGTTGATTTTTGTCATGATACTAGGTAATTTGTCATAAAATACTATCTGAAAATCTTGGATTTGGAATTTAAGATCATTTTCAATAAATTAATTGACCTCACAGTGCATTAGAAAATCACAAAATCTTTTGTATTAACAGTTTAAAGACAGTAAGCATTTGTTTTAAACCTATCTATATTTGTGTTCAACAGTTTACAAAAAAGCCTCTAAAATTTCAATAAACAGTTTTGAAGATTAATGATTTTATAAATTTGAATTTAACTGATTATTTTGTTTAAACCCAGAGATTTGATTTCTTTGCCAATATTTATGTTTAAACTTGAGTCTGACATTTTTATTTTAAAATCTATAGATTTTATTGAAAATAGGAACATTGAAAAGCTTTACAACATTTACATGTTTATCGCCTGTAAACCAGTTAATAAAGAAACATGACTGAATAAGCATTGGTCACTTGCTGTATAAAAAAATAATTATATATTGAATAAATTTGTATAAGAGAACAACCTATCTATTGATGAGATTTGTTTAACCCTTAACTCCATAATTATAGACACATTTTATTGCATGTGCCACCAGTGTAGATCCAGATCAGCCTGCCCATCTGTGCTGCCTGATCAAGATCTACACTGTTTGATTTTAGATCAGTAAGATTATTTCTGACATAAAAGTGAACAGAGTTATTGCTCATTTCTCATAAAGTTTGTGTTAATTTATGAATATTTACAAAATTAAATCGGTCTAGTGTGGCGCAGCTTCAAGACGGATTTAATTTGTAAATGCACATTATTCAACACTTACCAACATAGTGTTTAAAATATGAATTCTTTAACTGGGAAAATCTTTGATGTGCAAGTGCATTAAAAAAAAATTTTCCTACAGTTTGAATAAACTGAAATACCATTTGACAAAATAATTATCATTTCAGTCACAACGAATATTCACCGCCTTCTCCATAATATATGCGGTTAAACGCATGTGCAACCAGTGTAGATCCACATCCATGCCTTCTGATCAGGATCTGCACTGTTTGTTTTTTTTGTCAGAAATAACCTAATAAATCAAAAAGCAACTAGTGCAGATCCAGATCAGATGGCACAAATGTGCCAGCTGATCTGGATCTACAATGCGTAAAAACACATATAATCTTATGGAGTAATGGGTTAAACATTTCGGGAGTTTGACATTTAAGCATTTCAGAAATTTGTTATATTTGTAAAAGGGAAAATCAATAAAGGTAGAAAAGTACACAAATTTGTATATATAAAACTTGAGATATTTCGGTTAAGTTTAAAAACCCTATTGAAAATCTTATAATGATTTATAATATATGTATATCCATACAATCTAGAAAATATTACGTACTGGTCTCTCATGGTTACATTAAGTATAAAACAAGGGTTAACGGCATATTAAAGTCACCTATTTAATTTTAAACTTTAATGCCAAATCGCAATCTTAATCATGTTGATAAATATAATTTTGGCTAATTCCTGTATATGCATGTTTCAATTGTAAGGTACTTTACTTATTTAGTTTATGACTTTGTAGAAATTTTGGTATTTGGACAAATTTGAACTAGTTTGGTTGTTGAGCTACCAGTGTCGTGGTAAAAGTTTAACAAGCCCATGAAGATAATTTATTTTTATTGTGCTGAACGGTTTAAAGGAGTAACTTCGTTGCGGGTTTAATCTTTAAAGGTAACACTTTTCTAATTGTTTGAATGTGTTTAATGTAAATTGATAATGGACATTTAAATTTATACATGTAATCGAGACTAGTTAAGTAAGGGGAACTAACTTTTGGTATGAGTCTAATTTATAGTTTCATAATTCAGTATTCATTAAGAATATATTGTAAAGAAGATTTTTTTAATATGTGTGCTAAAAATATTTTGTTGTTGTTTTTTTATTGATCCAAAATTGTAACATTTTTATTTGATGAATTTTGCAATAATATTGTATGCATAATTTTCCATGATAGGAATTTTTAGTGACGCACATTGCCTCATTTTGGCACCTGTTGGTTTATAAATGCATTTCTAATAAAATAAAATTAGTCTTTATTTTTATTAAAATTTTACATTGTTTTGATGTTCTTTATGAAAATTATGCATACTTCTTGAAGAAACTGATGCCCTGTTTGCATAGTTGGGATTCTTAACACCTACTTGGATTATTTTGGAACCTTTTTAAATGACAATTCAATAATATTTTAGAGTTATTTCATTTTAAATGCTAAACTGACATTTACAAGTTTTCGAAAGTTTTTGACATTTTTAGTCTTTTGTATATAACTTGGTCTTATTCCCAGTTTTCCTTGTTTTGTTTAAGTGCATAATCTTCATTTTTATACTCTCACCATGGGATATTGTTACATATCACAAACAGTGTCCAAGGTTATAAAACTGAGCATGGAAACCAGTCTCAAATCTCAAGCATCTGATTGGCTGAAATGGCGACTGGTCGCCATTTCAGCCAATCAGATGCTTGAGATTTGAGACTGGTTTCCATGCTCAGTTTTATAACCTTGGACACAGTATAGGTCCAGATCAGCTGGCCCACCTATGCCATCAAGATTTCTGCTGTTTGTTTTTATTTCATTAGGTTATTTGTGGCAAAGTGAACAGTGTAGATCTCGATCAGACAGCAAATATGTGCCAGCTGATCTGGAACTACATTGTTATCACATGTGATTTGACACGTAGTGGAATAAAAGGGTCATTAAGAAAGTTCTAAATTTACTGACTAAACAGGAGGACCTGGCTGGTTGAGGATATTGGGTCTACACTGTAAAACTGTGAGTTAGGCAGTCTTTTACATTATTGTTTTTTACATAAAGAAATTTGCCATTGGTCTAAATAAGTTTTCTTCATATCAATAATTTCATGTTATTTTTATTTAGTTCATAAAGTTTATTTAATTTTATGTTAAAATTAACTAACACATTAACCCTTTACTCCATGGATATGCCTTTTATCACACTGATGCCCAGTGTAGATCCAGATCAGTCAGCCCATCCATGTCATCTGATCTTAATCTACACTGCTTGCTTCTTGGTCAGAAATATTTTTATGAGTCAAAGTGAAATTGGTAGATCTAGACCAGATGGCACAAATGTGCTAGCTGATCTGGATCTACAATGCAATAAACTTGTATCTTTGTAGTAAAGGGTTATGTGATACACAGACTGCATGAATGTGCTGATTTGGTTTCAGGGCTTTTTTTCTTCTATAGCAGGGGCCGTTTGTGGGCGCCTTCCCCTCAGAAAATTTCTTTAAAATCATGCAGTATTCCTCAAAAAGTAACTTTACATCAGATTTTTTCATTCCCCTTAAGAGCTAAAATGACGCTTTTTCCCCCAAATTATAGGGCATGGGCACCATCCCCAGGCAGTGAAAAAAAGCCCTGATTGGATCTGCTCTATTCGCCCAGTCCATGAAAGTTGTGTATATGGGGTAAAGGGTGAAGTGCTAAGCACAGCATTTATAATAATTTGGACCAGAGTAGACCCAGACTAGCCTTCATTTCTTATTGATCAGTTTAGGGTCTACACTGTTCATTATTGAGTCATTAAAGTTTGCAAAATAACCCCAGAACAATGCATTGATTCACAGGCTCTTTGGTCTTATTGAAAGAAAAGCCTGCTCATTCTACAAGTGTAACACACAACGATGTCAAGCGTACTGTGGACTTTGATGTAGAACATCATTACCAGTCGTCAATGGATTCATTATACGACCAAGATACTTATATATTTTTAATTTAGCGTAAGAAAGAGTCTTTCTGAACACTATTAATAAGAGAGTTAAACTTAATAAATAAGTGGTTGTTTCCTTATTTGCAATTGCACTGAAGTTTGAAATGCAAATGCTTTTTTATGCAATTTCCATTTTTGTATTCTATGAACAGTTCAGTTTTTTTTATGTAATGCATAAAAAATTATAAGGACTGGCTTATCCCTTTCAGCCTTAATGCATTAGAGGACAGTGTAGATCCAGATTAGTTGGCACATCCTTGCTCTCTAATCAGGATCTACACTGTTTGCTGTTCAACAGAAATAACTATGAATCTAAAAGAAATCGTTTGCTGGCTGATCTGGATCTATATTGTTTTCCCACACCATAAGATGTATATATGGAGCAATGGGTTAACAGTTCAATTTTTATTAAATGCATAAAAAAATTCCTTTTGACTTGCTTTAAAAGAAATTATAAAAAATAGATCCTCTGAATGTATTTCTGTATTTTTAATGATGAAATGTTTACAATCTTCTCTCATGTAGTCAGGTTATTGTTCTAAATAAACCAGTCTCTTTTAATTATTAATCTGGAGACTGAAAATCAGAAGGGATAGAAATGTTGTTGTTGTTGTTTTCATATTGAACTTTCAATATCAGCAATTTACTCTTTGTCATTGATTTTCAATAGTTAAGTTTTTGTTGACATTTTTCATAAAAAGTGAAATATTGGCAATCGTTTCCCATTAACCACAGCCGACAAAGGATGATTTCTAATTTCAGTTTATTTTACTCATTGTTCGATATCGGTTATTTACTCATATACCATGGTGAATTCGATACCTAGACCGTTAAACACACTAAATTGGAAAACTCTCTCTCTGGGACCAGATCACCGTTTTAGTAGAAAATAAGAATTTTAACCAATAAATACTGCCCCATTTCTTTACAGGTATTGTTAATTTTAAGTGCATACGTAATAAGGTGTCCCGCAGTGGAAAGATGAACGTCAATTGATTTCTGTAACCATCATTGTTCATGCTTACCTAGCTCGGAGGAATCGTTATAGCAACCGGGTATTATTTATGCATGCTTTTCATGGATTCTGATCAACGTTACCATAGCGATGCCCAATTTTTCCCAGGTATGGGTGGGTTATTGGTTTCTGGAGTTAGGCTTCTTGGAAAGCATTTGAAACTTGCACTAGGACAGTCTGGTGAATATAATTATCATGTGGGACATATAAAAACTAAGTTCTGGAACTTTTTTAGCAACTGTTTTATTGGCTAGAATTTATTTCTGTCAAGTTATTGAAATCTTGTTTCAAAGTTGACAAATTCCTGGAAGTTTGGCAAGCATATGCAGGGGTTAGTAGAAAATTCTTTGTAAAGTAATTCCAATATTGGAATTACATGTTGTATTGCAGTTTTTAAAGAAAAATTAAAATTTATATTGTTTTTAGAAAAAAATGCTATGGGCCTCTATTTAAATATTTTAGAACATTAAATATTATGATTATTTAATATAATAATTATATTAATCATTGGTAAGGGAAATTTATTTAAAAACTCATTTTTATGAGTTTGTAAATGCACTTTTCATGCATTTTTTCAAGTTTTCAAAAATTAATGCATTTGTTGTAATTTATTACTATTAAGTGCTCTTGACTTGCATTATTAAAAATTGTTATTTTGCAAATGTAAAAGTTCATAAATTTAGTGTGTTTAAGATGGGAAAGTCCCCCAGACTTGGGCACAAGTGCTGTTTATCAAGCAGGAAGCAGTGTACAAGTGTTCCAAAAGCAAATTTTTAAGGCAATTGAAATAAGGTAAACTATATTTTAAAAAATATAAATTTAAAATTTAATGACAGTTCAAGTGAGATTTTTAAGATTTGTTTTAAAATATGTTCCCACTTTCATGTTAATTTTTCTTAATCTTTAATTCTTTTATTAAAAGTTCTATATTATTTAAATTTTAAGTCAAAATCTGAATTTAAGCCAAAGTTTTAATTTTTACATTTTGATGTAAGAAAATTTTAATTTTTCCCTTTTGACCTTGCCAAATACTGAGGTTGGGATCAATTTGTATAATTTGCTTACCCTTTACACCATAATATACAAGTTTTAATGCATGTGCGACCAGTGTAGATCCAGATCAGCTGGCAGGATCTTGCTATATGATCTGGATCTACCTTGGTCATTTCTTTGTCAGAAATTACCTAAAGAAATTATAAGCAAACACTGTAGATCCTGATTAAATGGCTAAAAATCAAGTCTGAAGGTTATAAAACTGAGTTTGGAAACCAGTCTCAAATCTCAAGCATCTGATTGGCTGAAATGGCGACCAGTCGCCATTTCAGCCAATCAGATGCTTGAGATTTGAGACACTGAGTTTGGAAACCAGTCTCAAATCTCAAGCATCTGATTGGCTGAAATGGCGACCAGTCGCCATTTCAGCCAATCAGATGCTTGAGATTTGAGACTGGTTTCCATGCTCAGTTTTATAACCATGGACACTGGATCTACACTCAGTCTGATTGCTCGTGGGATAAAAGTCCTATCTAAGGAATAAAACGTTAATTCAGCCAGTATTTTAATTATGGTATTTATGAAAAGTTTCAAAATCCAATTAACAGGTTATACAATTTGGATATTGTTATCCTGAAATAACATCACAGAAAGATACCTGTATAAGGGTCATTTAATTCAATAACAGTAATTGAAAAATCAATTACAACAAGTCTTTATCATTGTTCGTAGGATGTTTTTTTTTCACAGATACCGTACTTATTGTAAAAAATGAACAAAATATTTTTCTGCTGCATAAAATTCTAGAACAGACTGATAAAAAAATATTTTTCCATAAAGAATGTTGAAGACCAGTCTCAAAAATCCAGCTTGTGATTGGTCAGTTTATAGGAGTGAGTTCAAATTCAACCAATCAGCTGTCTGATTTTTGAGCAGTTACATGTATCTATATTTAAATCTGTGTTTATTTTGTTTATGCAAACAAGGGTTCTACTATGTGCTGAATCTCAATGGTCATTTTGATAATATTTTAGGTGTTTTTGTCAATTTATTGCCAAAATACCACTAATGATATGAACGAATGACACTAACTATAATCATAGGAAGCAAAAGAAGGCTTTTAACCCTTTTCTCCATAGTTAAACCTTTATTGCGTGGGTGAACAGTTTAGATCCAGATCAGCCTGCACATTCATGCAGTCTGATTAGGATCTAAACTGTTTGCCTTTGATTCATTAGGTTATTTCTGACCAAAATGTGACCGGTGCAGATCCTGATCAGACGGCACGGATCTGGATCTTCACTGGTCGCACATGCGTAAAAATGCATATTTATGGAGGAAAGGGTTAAATTACAAGAGTCAAAGGATCATCTCATCTAGCTCAAAACTAGTTACCCCTGAGCAAACATGGTATTCGCTGTTTTTCATAGATTTGCACTCCATTGAATTATTTATCTGACATTGTTTAATTTCCCAATTATCCTCTTAACTTTTATCATGATAATTCTATAAAGGTTGAGAGGGGAAAACATCCCATATTTACTGTAGTCAAACAATAGTACAGAAAACTGAGATTTGTTGATAAATTTTAATTATTATTGTGTGATGTAACCAGGGCTTTGTACTGAATTGTTTCTATTGAATTGTTTACTCTGACTGTGTAGTTCCCTTTTCATGACCATTGTAGATCTGGATCAGTGCACATCCTCCTTGCAGACTGATCTGGATCTACACCATTTACTTGTGCCCAAGGTTATGAAGCTGAGCATGGAAACCAGTCTCAAATCTCAAGCATCTGATTGGCTGAAATGGCGACTGGTCGCCATTTCAGCCAATCAGATGCTTGAGATTTGAGACTGGTTTCCAAGCTCAGTTTTATAACCTTCAGACCTGATGAAATATACTACAGATATGACAAATAAGAAAATATTTCTACAGATAGGACAAATAAGAAAAACAAAGAATTTGTTACAGCCATCCAATAAAGCAAAAGTACAAAATGTATCCATTTTAAGAGACAAAGTCTTGTAATTGTAAGATTTATGCTTTTCATTTTCAAAGGGAACATGTCTATGTCACAATTATATTTACATATTCTGTATCAATAAAACTGTCGTTCTCACTAATTTTACATTTTGCTGGGATTTCCTGATAGAAATACCATAAAGTAGCATGCTATTTGCAAAGCTTATTGTTGTGGCAACCAGCGGAAAAAAACAGTGTGTCTGATTTGATTATTAATGAAGGAATACATTTTTGCACTGTCTAAATTAAATGATTTTATGCAAATTTATTCTGAGTATTTTCTACTTGATTTTTATTTTGCGATAATTAATGAGTATTATAGATAGAAGTTGAAAATTATTGGATAAAAAATGTTGAAAAAAATGAAGGTAAGAAAAAAATGATTCCAAGTGAAATGTTTTTTCTCGAAAATCCAGTACATGCTTTCTGACAGAAAATTATTTTACTAATTATAAATTAAATATATAAAACTGAAAAAAAAATTAAATGAAAATTTTCTTTTTATTTTTCAGGTCTGACATAAAACATGTAGAAGAACAGTTAGAAACTGGAACCTTGTAGAACACCTTGTTTTTTGTCAAATAAATACAGATGGTTCTTAGAAATTCAGAGAGATATCTTGAAGATCATTAAACTAGAAGAAATTGATGTAGACATCTAAAGAACTTTAAAGAAACAATGCATATTTAGAGACCAGGCTAATTTTTTCGTCCACGTTCCATTTAAAACATTCCATTAAAATATTTCCTCACTGGAAGGAAACAATGGCCCTGACTTCTAAGAAGATCAGCAAACTAGATACCATTTGTGCAAAATTGAAACAATCTAAACAAGATGAAGAAAAAGAAGAGGAGTCAAATGATGACAGACCTGGTTTACCGGATTCTGTGTTTGAGTCTCCCACAAACCTCTCTATGAAATGTTACAATAATAACATCATAGGAAAGGCAGATTTGAACACCATTGAACATGAAATTCATAGTAATGGACTTGATTTAACAAAGAAATCTTATGCTTCCTTTAATGGGAACAAAGCAGATGATGATGATACTAATGATGATAAACAAAATGAACCATTAGATTTCACAGGGAGGTGTCGAAGCATTGAAAGGAACAATAAATCTGAGTCAGAGTTAACAGAAGTTAAGCCAGTTGGATCAAGTAGAAGAAAGAGAGCAATTCCAAGAAGTATATCGCAAGTCAGAGATTTACACGACCTAGATGAATCCAAAAATGAAGTGGAGGACATTAATGAAAATAAAAGGTTTTCACCGGATAATTCTTATAACGGTAGAAGAGAGGAGTCTGTTTTAAATTGTAAACGGTTGTCAGGGTCTGGTGATTTTAGTAATTTAAATGATGAAAGTAGTTCATCGGCACTTAACCATTCCAAGACTTCGAGTCATTCCAAGGAATCAAGTAAATCACGACATTCCTCCGAGTTGGATATTAGCGACTCTTATTCCACACCACTTGATCTTAGTATAAATCGTAGTAGTAAATATGACGATGACAATAATGACGATGATGATGATGATTCAATCAATGGATACCTGTCTAGTGATGAAGATGGTATTGATAATACTGTAGAAGATGATGATGATGACGATGACTTTTTCCATCCAGATAGAAATCTAGTCATAGATGAAGGAAAATCTGTCAGTCAGTTTTCCGAGTGTTCAACACAAAGTTCAGTGAACTTGAAAGATGGAAAAAACATTGGAAATGAGCAGGCTGCTCATCTGAAGGACTATGCAGAAAGCACAATGAATGAACTCATCTCTATGTATGGATTTGGAGGAGTGGGTAGCCATCAAAATGATCTCTCTAAACATGTGCCAATAAAGAACTTTACCAATATTCTCCAGTTTGCTCGTAGAGAGCAGCCATCTCCTATGGGTTCAGTGGGAGGAGCCAGTCTTAGTAATCATCCAATGAGCAGTGGAGATGAGGAGTCACATGATGGATTTCAACCAATGAAAAGACTTTTTGCCAATGCCGGAGCTGGAACAAGTGGAAAAACTCAAGGTAATATTGATAAACAATAAAAGTTCTTAAATATCTGTTCTTATTGTTGAAATATAAAGTCATGGTTTAACTCAATACTCAGTTTATACAGCTTAAATCCATGTTTGATCAGTGTTGATCCAGATCAGCCTGCACATCCATGTGATCAATCAGGATTTACCCTGTTTGCTTGACATTCATTGGTTTGTTTCTGTTTAAGCAGTGACCAGTGCAGATCCAGATCAGATTGACAGATAAGCTGACTGATCTGGATCTGCACTGGTTGCAGATGTAATAGGACCCATTATATTGAGTAAAGGGTTATCAACTTGTCCTTCTCTGGTTTGTTATGCACAATAATGATTTGGCAACATCATAACCTACCAGTTAAGGAGACAGATTCAGCAATTGATGCAACTAAAAAATTTCAAAATTTTATTTCTAATAGTTCCGAAAAGAAAAAGTCTTTTAATACATTTTTGTCGGTTTTCCAAAAACTTGCAAAACCTTTCCATACAAAATATTTTATTAGGATTTTTCAATGAATTTATACTAAGGAATTGTTTAAAAACAAATATTTTTCCTCTTTTTAAATGTGTAATTTCAATACAATTTAAAGCTGTAATTTTCGACATAACATTAAAATAAATTGCCCTTTGCCAATTTCTTAAATGTTTTATATTGAAATTTTATCTTTTCAAGAAGAAATTTTTGTGAAACTTTAAGAGATAAGCATGTGTGTGTTTTTCTCACGGCATTTTCATTTTAAACTCGTTATTTTATTTCCAAAATCTGTCAATAAAATGAAAGCTTTGAGGGATTTCCTTTACCTTTCATACATATTTGTATATAAGCAACTCTCCAAAATAGTTCAATTCAGATTAAATGCCATGGTAGTGTTTAAGTACACAGACAAAAATGTGCATAATATTAAAAACTTAAAATTTTAAACCCTTTGACCATTTTTCACATTTATAGTTTTGTTTTCCTAGAATAATGAAATTTAAATGTTACTGTTGTTTTTTATGTATGTTTGTAGGAATATTTAGTTTGAACCTGTTAACCGTTTACTCCATATATACGCATTTTATCACATAATATTATATGACCATTATAGATCCAGATCAGCTGGCACATTCCATCAGATCAGGATCTGCACTGGTCGCATCTTGGTCAGAAATAACCTTATGATTCAAAAAGCTATCAGTGCAGATTCTGATCAGATGGCAGGGGTGTGAGAGCTGATCTGGATCTACACTGTTTGCCTATGTCATAAACATGGGTTTTCAATATGGAGGAAAGGTTTAAGTGCAGCACATGAACATTGTCAACTCAGATTATCACAAAAAATGACTAGAAGGCTTTTTTACTGGTGTCTGGTTAAATTCTTTGACCATAAAATATGTAAAGGGTTTAGAACAAACTACTGTATTTTATTTAGAGAATAATATATGGGTGGTCGGGGGCGGATGTTGATAATTGCCCCGCTGAAGAGATAAAATGCCCGAGGGCTTTAGCCCGAGGGCATTTTATCTCTAGCGGGGCAATTATCAACATCCGCCCCCGACCACCCATGAATTGTTCTGTATAATACATATGTCAGTTTTCCCTCGATTACTGTACCGGTGAAATCCGAGGTTTACCTTAACCGCAGGGCAAAGGGAAATAATTATGTTAGAAGTTGTGTCAAAACTAGATAAATTACTGTCAATAAACAGTCTAGCTTCTTCCTCGGTTAAATGATTGTTTTCTTGAGGCCACTTAGCAATAATTCCATCTAAATCTAGAATTCTATTTGCGAGCGACTCCAGCGTACGCGCACCCGTGGCCATTTTGCTGTCGGGAATGCCGCTAATGACGTCATGCAAAACCAAGCGTTGCACGTGCGTCTTTTCCAAGGGCTTTTATCGCATAATTGCCCTCCACGTGCGGGGCAATTATGCGATAAAATCTGCCGAGGCCGAGTAATAATATTTTTTCAACGTAAATTTGTTACTATATATAGTAACATATGTATTATACAGAACTTAAATGGAGATGGACCTCCAAGTTTTATGATGAAATATATTTATCAATTTATGACCTCCATAAAAACAATCTTTGTCCTTAAGTCCTTAATTATTGTAAATAATAGTCTAATCACTGTTGTTGCAGTTTGTCATATTGTCCCATCAGCTTTTGCTGTTTTTAATGTTTTCTTTATTGTTTTTTTTTTGCTGAAATTTGATAAGTGATTAGTGTAGACCCTGCTTGGACTTGTGAAGACCCAGTTCAGCCTGTGCAGATGCTTAGGCGGATCAGACACATCTGCAGTCTGGCCTGAAGGTTATAAAGCTGAGATTGGAAACCAGTCTCAAATCTCAAGCATCTGATTGGCTGAAATGGCGACCAGATGCTTGAGATTTGAGACTGGTTTCCAATCTCAGCTTTAAAACCTTCAGCCCTGATTTGGATCTACACTGTGTCTGCATTCTACAGCATCAAATGTGACCTCAGGGTCCAAGATTATAAAATAGAGATTGGAGACCAGTCTCAAATCTCAAGCATCTGGTTGGTTGAAATGGATACTTGTCTGGTCTAAATTTCATTCAACCAAATGCTTGATATTTGAGACTTGTCTCCAGTTTCAGTTTTATAATCTTGGATAATTTGGTGCACTAATAACCATTATATTCTTCTTACATCCATGCCATCTGATCAAGATCTGCACTGTTCCTTTTTTGACTTATTTGGTTATTTCTGACCAAAAAGTGAACAATTTAGATCCTGATCAGATGGCACTGATATGCTGGCAGATCTGGACCTGCACTGTGTGCTCATGCAATAAAAGGCTTAATGTATGGAGGAAAGTGTTTAAAACAGCATTTGAAATAATAGCAGAATTATGATGAATTAATTATTTTCCAATTTTCAATTTACATGATTGAGCCCTCTGAAGTACTTATATAAAAAAACATGTTTTTGTTTCGCCTGAAAAGCGGAGAATATCGCCTCATTGAATTTTGCTGCGAAAAGGATCGTTTTTCTAAATATTGGTATTTTTTGCATTGTACCTTCTAAAATTGTCCCATTAATACTTGCGGATCGAACTATCGAATAGATTTGATCTAGTGTGAAGAATAGAATGACGTTTCTATGGAAATGGGTAAACAAACTTAACTTGTGTCTATATTAAATGTTTAATCTAACCATAAAACCGTAAAGTATTTATTACATTTTCAAAAGGTTCAAATTTGTTTCTAACATGTATTCCTACGTATAGATCTATAATCCTCATGTTAACTTGGATTCAGAAAAACTAATTAAATCCAGACGAAATTAAGTGTTTTGCAATAAAGAAATCTTGGATAAGTTAATACAAATGTGCTTAACCCCTCTTCCATAGACACACCTTGACTGCGTGGGTGAACAGTGTAGATCCAGATCAGCGGCACATCCTTGCTCTCTGATCAGGATCTCCACTGTTCGCTTTTTGGTCAGAAATAACCTAATAACTCAAAAAGTGATATATGCTGATCTGGATCTACACTGTCTGAACATACAATAATAGGCTTAAAATTACTAAAGGAGTTAAGAGTTAAAGTTACCACTATTTTTCTGGCCTTAATGTTACATGGTAAGCAGGGTGGAATTTGAGTCAATATATACCAAAATACCAAAATTGTCAATTCATTGCCAATCAAAAAAAATCTTTAAAAAATTATAATTTAACTATTGTTGCTTTAAATACCATGTTTTACTGTAATTGGACATTATGGTTAAGAAAACAGCTTGAATATGTTACAATTTTATTCAGAAATTGTGTCCAAGTTTAGAAATCATTTGAATCTACAGATAGAAATCTGGTTGACATCACATTGACAGAAAGTTGAATTTAAATTAGTTGAAGAGTACAAAAAATACACATATCATCCCTTGACCAATTTATTTTATTCAGAACAATAGAAAATTTACTTACTTAGTTTCATGCCTAGGAATAAATTAACAAGAAATAGTGGATGAGAATTCGTTGTTTTTGTGAAAAAGCATAATTAGCGAGTTTTAATATTCATGGTAGTGAAAAGGTGCGATGTCTTCTTTAAAGTCACCTTCAACCGTGGATTTTGTAACTCGTATGATGTGGGGACGTGTTTCGGACGCAGAAGCATGTTTGGACACAGAAGCTTGCAAATTTTCAAATTTTGTGTGTGTGTTCTACTTGATAGCAATTAAAATTTTAAGTGGAGGAAAATAATTTTATTTTGTGGGGGTGAAAAAAAAAGAGTTCTAAGTGATACATATATATGCCTTTTTAAGTGTGTGCGACCAGTGTAGATCCAGATCAGCCGGCACATCCATGCTGTCTGATCAGGATCTGCACTGTTTGCTCTTTGGTCAGAAATAACCTAATGAATAAAAAATTGAACAGTTTACATCCTGATCAGACGGCACGGATGTGCCAGCTGATCTGGATCTAAACTGTTCGCCCTAACAATAAAGGTGTGTCTATACAGGAAAGGGTTAACTCACTCCATATATATATGCCTTTTTTATGCGTGTGTGACCAGTGTCGATCCAGATAAGCTGGCACATCCATGCTGTCTGATCAGGATCTGCACTGTTTGCTCTTGGTCAGAAATAACCTAAAATAACCTTAAAGAAATCAAAAAGCAAACAATGCAGATCCTGATCAGATATCACAGATGAGCCAGCTGATCTGGATCTCTACACTTAGTCTATTCTCCCATGCCATAAAGGCGTGTATATGGAGGCAAGGGTTGAATAAAGAAGCAGTAAGAACCTATTCATTCTCATACCCCTCAAAAAAACGGACTTGTTAGCCTTTATGCATTGAATTTTTAAAATGGAATAGCTGTTATTGTTGTTGTTTATTTAATTAGGTAGGGGAAGGGGGAGGGGAATCTCCGGCCAAGTTCAGTGAAGTTCTTTAACCCTTTCCTCCATAAATACGCATTTTTACGCGTGTGCAACCAGTGTAGATCCAGATCAGCCGGCACTTCTGTGCCGTCTGATCAGGATCTGCACTGGTCACATTTTGGTCAGAAATAATCTAACAAATCAAAAAGCGAACAGTGCAGATCCTGATCAGATGGCACGGATCTGGATCTACACTGTTCGCCCACGCATTAAAGATGTGTCTATGGAGGAAAGGTTTAATTGTGTAACAAACTGTTACCATGTTTTGTCTATTTTCGGATGGAAACATATTTGTTGAGACCACTGACATTTCATTAGCATCTTAATACTCCTGAAGTTGTTCCCCACCATCACCCCACCTCCTGTTGAGTCAATTGACATTTCATTAGTGTCATAACTTTTGAAAGCTACTATATTGGATAATTGAAATCTTGCAAGGTGAGGAGAGATAGTGGTTTGTTTGCACCCCCCCCCCCCCCTGCAGACACACACCAACCTCTTGCTAAGATCAATGACATTTCATTTCATTAGTGCATTTACTTTCAAAAACTATAATTGATGAAAATTCTGTAAAAGCTTCCATAGTGCGGGGATATAGTGGTTTCCAACTGCTTTCGTACAACCTGTAATAAAAAATTCAATGCTCTTCAAAGCAAATTGATTGATTTCAGATTCCGAGAAAAATAGATGCAAAGTGAAAACGGTGAAAATACTCGTAATTTCTTCATTGATCTGTTATTGACTATTTACAATCATGTTTGATGTATATGATAAATTATTTAAGGAAGTTTGAAAAGATCCCCTATATCAATTGTTATGATACTATGGCAACAAAGGATTGTTTAATCAAATTTTATTGATATAAATTTACCACTGATAATTGTGTGTTGTTAGGAATTGATCTTTTTTCATTGATGCCACTTTGAAATATATACTAAATTATTATTAATTCCAAATTTATGTAAAATAAGAATTCTAAATTTTATTGATGTAAATTTTCCACTGATAGTTTTCAGTGTTATGGGAATTGATCTTTTTTAATTGATGCCACTTTGAAATATATATTAGTTCTATTAAATTGTATGTAAAATAAAAATTGGTTTTTGTGGATATTCACCTTTGGTTAAAGTACAGTCATGCCCAATGGTTACTTTTTAAATTATATTTTCGACAATATTGCTATTAATTTCTTAATTATTGTTAAAGTACTTTTTGGAGTTGTTGCTTTTTATATGAAATATGTTACAGATAAATTGATAAACCATTCATAAACTGAATTTTTATTTTACAAATTATTAAAAGTTACATCTTTTATGGCATGCAGGGGCAGATCCAGAGGGAGTTCAGTGGGGTTGCTTAAACCCCAATCCATTTTCGGGCATCAATATTTAATTTTGATGGAAATTTTGGCCAGAAAGTTGGAAATTATCATCATTAACAGTAATTACCCCAAAAAAAACCCGTTTCTTGAAATCTTGCATTTGACACCATTATGGTTTTCTAGATCTTGATAAATACGCAATTATTTCTTCTGCCTAGTGGAGGATCTCGGATTTTGTCAGTATTTTCACCTGTCAGTATTATTTGTCAATAAAGAGCTGGGAATGGGTATAAAACTTCGGTCCTTAAGGAGGTTTTAAGGGGTGATTTTCTCCGTATCCATAGCAACTGTCAATCAGAATTACAGAAAATTGGTCTTCAAGTTGAGGAAAACAATCATCTAAGACAATAATCAATCAACGTGATCAATCAACAGGTATCATAAAACTGTGAAATTATTTCAGATTGAATCTGTATCGTATCTGTGTTTTTTTATTTATTAAGTATTGTTGATAAATTTCCTTTATTCCATAATTATCTACTGGTTATAATGCATGTATGACCAGTGTAGATCCAGATCAGATGGCACAGATATTCATTTTACATATTATTTAAATTCATGCAGGGGCAGATCCAGAAGTGGTTCAGTCAGGTTGCTAAAATCCCCCTTTTTTAGGCCGCAATATTTAATTTTAATCTGGTCGTGTTTGATTTACAAATAACAAATGAATCTAAAAGAGAACACTCATCTGTATAGAACCTGAACAGATGACACACAATTAAAGTCGTATCTGAAGTAAAGAGTTAAGGAAATTATATTATTAACCCTTTCTTCCATATATACGCATTTTTATGCATTTGCGACCAGTGTAGCTCCAGATCAGCCGGCACATGTGTGATCGTGATTCATGATCTGCACTTGTCACATTTTGATCAGAAATAACCTAACGAATCATAAAGCGAACTGTGTAGATCCTGATCAGACGGCACAGATCAGGATCTACACTATTTTCCCACGCAATAAATGTGCATCTATGAAGGAAAGGGTTAAAAAGTATACATGTAGTGGGTATAATGGAAATTCAGCAGGGTTATGCTTACAATTCATATCAAAGAGATTTCCGTTTCTTTCAAATTATTCTTTTTTTTTGAGAATCAGATGTTTAATTTATTGTTGAATTTAAAATTCTAATGTGTTTGGTTCTTGCTATTCCATAAACAAGACATCTGTTTAACAGTTTCATTTAAAATATTTAATTTTTCTCTAAATTTCTCTTATTCTGGTCCATTCTTTTGTTTGCACACATAATTAAACTTTCAGATTTTATCAAATAAATCTTATTTAGCATGAAAATGTAAATATGCCCAGTTGAAACATTTTAACCTTGGTTGCAATAAGTCGGAAACAATACTATTAAAATGTGGGCAGGACTTGAGTTATTTTCCTTTGTAGTTAAGGTTACACGAGTAAATCGTGAAATAACAATCTTAAGATGTCCAAGTTTATTTGGCGTACAGAATAAATCATTAGTTTGACAGGAAAACATGCAAATTTTCTCTTTTATCTAAGCAAACTACAGTAAAAAGTATAATTTTTGTCATAAAATTATAATTTATATGGTCCCGTTTAGCTCATGTTTTATTGTGTTTCATACAAGTTTGTTCGAAATTTTGGAAATGAACATTTCCTGTAAATGTTTTGAACAACATTTTCCATGTTTAAGTATAATTTATTTAAGATGATAAGTGTTTGAAACACTTGTTTGGGCATTTTATTTGCAATAATATTCAAATTCACAGAGTTCATTTTTTAGGCCAAGCAAAAATTTATAATGGTCTAATTCGGCACTATATATCATTGCATGTTAATTGTATTACAATAAGAGTCAAGAGAGACAACTCAAACTTTCAGGAAAATGTTTACCAAGGGAGACAATTATTATGTTTGTTCAGGAAATGTGGGTAACAAATAAGACTGTGTGTATAATTCATAGATATGCTTTAAAAATAGGGTAGAAATTTTACATAGAATTCAAAAATATGAAAGAAAACAATCAAGTTTTGTTTCCAAAAAGAAAAGTATGCCAAAATTCTCATTTTAGACACATTTTCTTCTCAGACAAGCGGCTCACTCAGACAAGGATATCCGATTTTCATTGCCCATTTAACCCTTTCCTCCATATATATGAATTTTTATGCATGTGCGACCAGTGTAGATCCAGATCAGCCAGTACATCTGTGCCATCTGATCAGGATCTGCTCTGGTCTCTTTTTGGTCATAAATAACCTAATAAATCAAATAGCAAACAGTGCAGATCCTGATCAGACGGCACGAATGTGCCAGCTTATCTGGATCTACACTCTTCGCCTATGCGGTAAAGGTGTTTCTATGGAGGGAAGGGTTAAAAAATTAATTGGACATTTCTTCAGAAATAGATTTGTTCATATTAAGCTTGAAGTGATTTATCATAACAATTTCAGATGTAAGTAATTTGTATTAAAACGTAGAAAACATATTATTTTCAAAATTTGTGATTTTTTGTTGCTAATGTATCTTTCTTCATAACAATTACATCGAATAATAAATCAAAATAACCACTTTATTTAACAGATTTCGGAAACAAAAGCTATTACTGTTTAAAGTTTATTACACAGAATTAATTCAAATGCATAATATCTAATTCAGAAACAAATCTGTGCAATCGATCATGCAGATTTTTTTTCCTAATTTATCATATTTTATGAATTACAAAATAAAAGTTTAGAATCTGTTAGATTGTTTCCCTTTACTCCATCTTATCAAATCAGTGCCGTTATTAGGTAATTTCTGACTAAAAAGCAAACAGTGCAGATCCTGATCAGACGGCACATGTGAAATATGGAGTAAAAGGTTAAATGTTAACAGCTGATCTGGATCTACACTGTTTGCCCATGCCATACAGGTCACAGTGTTCATGACGGAAAGGGTTAAATTATTAAGTTTGTTTTTAATTTTTTTATTTTTTGTACAAAACCTACTGATGTACTGATGTTTCAAATAATTCAAGTTCAAAGAAAATAAGTGCTGATGATGGTGGTATAAACTTGAAATTGAAAGTTTGCTCATCTCTTGTCACTCAAAATCATGCTTTATCATGCATGATAGTTTGATATTTTCTTGTTCATCAAGGAATTAAACAAATTAATTTTATGCACAAAGGTTAATATGGTTTATTTCAGGTATATATTTTGAAGAAGATGACAAAATATGACTTTATAAACCTGCCTACAAAAAATGTCACTCGGATAAAAAAATGAAAGCTTATAGATTAATTATGAAGGAAATCAAAAAGAGCTCGCCTTGAATTAATTACACCAAGACTGTCACTCAGAATTGTGCGAGAGATACAAAAAATGACAGATTCAATAAATTGTTGAAAGATTATCAGTTTTAAATTTTCCTTTTACTCCCCATTTGAATTATTATGTAATCAACCTATAGGTTACAAGGAACATAATTCAAAATTTTCTGACAATGTGTTTGATTGTTTTATTTTTGATTCTGTCACAAATGATCGAAGCTTGAGTAGGGAATATTTTTATTTGGCCATAAAATCACTGCACGTGCATATATTGACATTTATATATTTATTAGTTAAAATCTTAATTCTCCGTAACTGTGCACTGAAAATTATGCTCAGAGGCTAACTTAAATGGAGAAATATCATTTTGTTTCCCAACAACTGCTCAAGTTCTGTTGATAATTTGTCATGTTTAGCTGGGTTTTTATTCTAGTTTTGTTTAACGTTTTTTGCATGAAAATATGTTTTTTTTAATTTTCACAACTTGAAGATAAACCTTTGGCTTTACTTGTTCGACTTTTTCTTCCATATATACACCTCTATGGCGTGAGCAAACTATAGATCCAGATCATCTGGCCCATCTGGGTTGGATCTGCATAGAGTTCACTTTTTGATTTGTTGGGTTAATTCTGACCAAACAGTAAACAGTGCAGATCCAGATCAGACAGCACCATTGTGTCAGCTGATCTGGATCTACACTCATTGCACATGTGTAAATATGTGTATAAACAGAGGACAGGGTTAAGCTTTTTGCATGAAAATATGGGTTGGAGGTTATAAAACTGAGTTTGGAAACCAATCTCAAGCATCTGATTGGCTGAAATGGCGACCAGTCGCCATTTCAGCCAATCAGATGCTTGAGATTTGAGACTGGTTTCCATGCTCAGTTTTATAACCTTGGGCCCTGTCCTCTTAAATTTTTACAACTAGAAAAAAAAATTGTGTCTATGTATTAAATGTGTGTTTTATACAGTGGCAATTATTTAACATTTGCTCAATTGGCAATTGATTAGAAATTAATTTTAGTCGATGAAATTTTGCCAAAGCTTGCATTTCCATGATTATACGCCTATTTTTCAATTTTATCAAAAAGTTGGCTTTGTTTGTTTTCGTCTTATGTCAATAATTTTAAATGCACTTGGATTCCCAGGTTTGGAGATTTTCCAAACTGACTGTAATCTGTAAAAAATATATTGCATATATTGACTAATATCCTAAATATCTATAATGTCACATGTTTAAATCTGTTGTAAATTTGGAAATAAATCTTTTAGTAAATAGGCAGTTTTATAATCTCAAGTTTCGGCGGTGAGATTTTTTTTGAGACATTAATTCTTTAAGTTTATAGATTATTGATTTAAACCCTATAATGTATTGATCTTGAAATAATACATTTGTGCAGAAAACAGAATATTTTAGCTGAAATTAGATATAAGAAAAATTATAAGCTGATTAGTTGAAGTTAAATGCAAACTTAACTTATCAAAATAGTGGCAGATAGGTTTTTACTTTTCCTTAACCCTGCCTCAGTATTTACACCTTTATGGATCAGGACCTACACTGTTAGCTTTTTGATTTATTAGGTTATTTCTCCCTAAAAGCAAACAGTGCAGATCCTGATTGCACAGCATGAATCTACACTGTTTGCACACATGGTAAAATGTGAATATAATAATAATATTGACTAAAGGGGAAAATGTTTACAGAAATATTGTTGCAGTTTTATCAGGGTCTAACTTGTATTTCCCATTTAAATTGCTACATAAATTATTAATCTATAATTATTTTCTATATATCCTTAAGTATGTCTGTGTATTGAATAAAAGACTGATAAATTACATAGAGATTATCATTAACTTCCCTGTTCCATATTGCAATACTAGGGTCTACTGCCCTTCCCACTATTGAACAACATTATGATGTGGGTAATCTACACTATGCTGAGTCTGAAAGCATACAGTTTCAAAATTATTAAGTGCAAAGAACATTTGCAACCAGTGTAGACCCTGACTTAAGGGTCAACTCTGTTTATTATTCAATCTGTAAATTTAGTTACTCCGTGTTTGTAAAACAGCCCTATGAACTATAGACTGGCGCAAATTGATATAAAGTTGAGTCTATTACATAAATTGCTTGTGTGAACAGTGTAGATCCAGAATAATTAGCACATCTAATCAGATCAAGATCTACAATGTTCTATTCACTACTTGGTCAGAAATAACCTAATGAATCAAAAAGCAAACAGTGTAGATCCAGAACAGATGGCATGGTTGTGTCAGCTGATCTGGATCTACACTATTTGCCCATTCCATAAAGAGAAAAGAGTTAAGGGTTAATGAAAAATTATTTTATATTTTCAGGTGGTAGCAAGGTTCAGAATGATAAATTTACAACAAGTTCATCATTTATCAATGCTGTATACAACACCGGCAGTGGGCCAGTCCAGAGCCAACTGTCTCCCGGGTTGCCGAATTATTCCAAATATCTTAAAAGGTTAGAAAACAATATAGTTATTTTTCTGCCAGTTCAATAAATAAAATTTATTTTGTTCATTAGTGGCGTTGTACATGTTTTCTATGTCAAACCCCTCCCCCCACTTCCCTGACACCGACCAAACACACAGTTTTGCACTAGTCCTTTCATCTGTACATTCAGATGGAAATCTTGTGTGCTTGTTTTAGAAGATTAATAAGTCAGCCAATCAAAGCATGCGGAAAACTGAAGAAAACAAAACATTTTGCTGGGATTAAATCAAATGAACATGTTGGGTTTTAAGTCCAAGTCTTTACTTTAGAAGTCCATCAGGCAAGACTGCGACAGCAAAATTATTAACCCTTTACTCAATAGATAAAACTTTATTGTGTGGGTGTACATTTTAGATCGAGAACAGCCGGCATATCTGTGCTGTCTGATCTTGTTCTGCACTGTTCATATTTTGATTTATTAGGTTATTTCTGACAATGAAGCGATTGGTGCAGATCCAGATCAGACGGCTATCTACAATAGTCGCACATGTGTATAAATGCATATATATATGGAGTAACTTCCGTGCCATCTGATCAGGATCTGCACTGCCGTCTGATCAGGATCTGCAATGGTCGCATTTTGGTCAGAAATAACCTAACAAATCATAAAGCAAACAGTGTAGATCCTGATCATATGGCACGGATGTGCTGACTGATTTGGATCAGTTTGCCCATGCAATAAATGTATGTTTTTGGAGGAAAGGGTTATAAATGGTTGCGTAACAGCAGTGCAACATACATGTTTTGTCATGTTCAGACTTGTCCTTTGAATTCCTGTCCACTTTTCTTTCAACTAGAATTATTTTTCAGGATTCCGAGTCAGGTATCCTTAGTTTCCTTTTGTAGAATATCAAATTTTCTGCAGGGTAAACACATGGTTAATATAATGCCTGTTTGTAATACTGCTTTTCAAAGCTTGTATTAGTTACATTTGTAGAAACTTGTATTACCGTCATTGCTAAAGTATAGACCACACTTGTTTAAACTTGAATTTCACCATTTTGAAGTTTGGGTGCTGCCAAAAGATAAATTCGAATCTGGCCTATATATACTGAAATTCAAAGAAGTTTCTTTTTGGGGGGAAGTGACATGGAGGATGAGGCCTATACTATGGTTCTAAGCTCTTTTTATTGGTCTGGTGGATGTGGCCTACATCATGGCATGGCAAATACTTGAGCAAATAAGGTAGTTACATTAAAACAACTGTTTCCGATTGTTTCTAGGTACAACAATGGCACTGAATGCGGAGGCCAGCACTGCAAGGATCTGGGTTACCGAGAACACTACCACTGTATTGACTGTAGTTTCCAGGTCTTCATCAAGAAGGAAGAGATGGTCAGGCACTACAAGTGGCACAGGAAACGCGAGGAGTCGCTTCAACATGGCTTTCTCCGGTTCAGTCCTGTCGACAACTGCTCCAAGAGATTTGGATCTTGTACACATAATGGAAAACAGACGCATTATCATTGTTTACAGGTATAGGCTGCTGTTTACAGTTACAATCAAATTAACTCTTTTATCCATATAATTATACACATTTTATCGCATGTGCAACCAGTGTAGATCTAGATCAGCACTGGCACATCTGTGCCATCGAATCAGGATCTGCAATGTTTGCTTTTTGGTCATATATAACAAACAATGAAATAAAAAAGCGAACATTGTAGGTCCTGATCAGACAGCACTGATCTACACTGTTTGTCCATGCTGTAAAGGTGTATTTAAAGAGAAAAGGTTTAAATTTCACAGGGATCTACTTTGCATTTCTGCATAGATCTTAACTTAGGGAGTTGTATTTTTCGTATTTAATAATATATGCAATGTTTTTGTTTTATTTTGGTTTGATTTTTTGCATGTTCCCTAGGAAGAAATACATCAAACTCAAACTTCTGCAAAATATATTAATACCACAGTAAACAATTTAAAGATTTTCATAAAGTTTGTTTTCTTCTTTGTTTCAAATAGAAGTAAAGATCTGTGTGTTCAAAATCTATCAAATTTCTTAGATTTTCAATTAAAAGGTCAATTGTTCAATCAAGGCTTTGAACTGTATTTCGGCTACATACTTTTTATGCTCCAGAATGTTCAGTTTTCTATTTAAATTGTTTAAACCATCAATTTTATGCAAATATGTTTTAATTAAAAAGTTAAAGTTCAAATTGTTGAACTTTGCAAGTAATAAACCTTATGAAAATAAATTTTTTCATGGATATTTCCTTATACATTAAAAAAAATTAGCTGTTGTGCAATATAAAGGGAGGCTACTAAAAAATAAATACTTTTGTGTGATGATTTGGTTCTGTAGCACTTCACCTTTCAGAATTTTATTTTTGTTTTACTAGAAAGTAAAAGTTTGATTTATTATACCTGTAAGTTATTGGTTATTAACTTTCATAAAAATAGATTTTAAGAGAGATTTCCTAAAACCATATAGAACCATTTAGAAAGTTTCGATTTGGTCGATAATCTATTGAACTGGGGAATCATTTCATGTTTATCAAGTAAAGGGAGACAACTCCAAAAATAAAATTGCTCAAATAAATACACTTGTTATTTAGAATGGCTGTGATAAAGTTTACATCAGTACGTCAGACGTCCAGATGCATGCGAACTACCATCGTAAAGACTCTGCCATCATGTCGGAAGGTTTCCAAAGATTTCGAGCTACGGAGGATTGCGGAACGATGTCCTGTGCTTTTTATGGACAACGTACAACTCATTTCCACTGTCTTAGGCCTGAATGTAAATTTACATTCAAGAACAAAGCCGATATGGGTAAGCTGAAATAATAATTTACTACTTTCCTCTATTGGATATCGCTATATTATCTGACGGGGGACCAGTGTGGATCCAGATTATCTAGCACATTAGCTGGTCAGGATCTGCACTATTTGCTTTAAGAATCACTATCTCATTTCTGACTGAGAAACAGTGTTGATTCTAAAAGGACATCATAGATGTGCCAACTGATCTGGTTATACACTGTTCGTCCACGACTTTGTAATATGTGCAGTTGTATCAATGGAGTAAAGGGTTGAAGGTTATAAAGCTGAGTTTGGAAACCAGTCTCAAATCTCAAGCATCTGATTGGCTGAAATGGCGACCAGTCGCCATTTCAGCCAATCAGATGCTTGAGATTTGAGACTGGTTTCCATGCTCAGTTTTATAACCTTGGGCAAAGGTTTCAAGGGACAATAAATATTTTAAATCCTAATAATATTTAAAAAAAAGAACAGTGTAGATTCTAAAAGGGCATCATATATGTGCCAGTTGATCTGAACTGCACTGTTCATCCATGCGAAAAAAATCGAACAATGGACTTAAGATTTGAAGGGTCAACAAATATCTTGAATCTTAACAATATTTCAAAGAGAGTACTTTTATGGTTACTGTACTGGGTCTTGTGTGACCATGAAATCTAAGAATAAATTCAAATAATAACAATTTTACACCCTACATAGGCAATTCATTTTAATTTCATTTTATTGTGATTGTAATTAAGCCTGGTGTTTGTGGATCCCAGTCATAAGAATTAATAGAAATGATAATACTTAACTATGTTGACATGTTGTTGTTGTTTCAGAGAAGCATAAAAGCTACCATCAAAAGGACGAGGTTTTGGGACGGGACGGCTTTAAGAAGTTCATGAAGTACGAACACTGCATGTACTCCAGGTGTCGCTACTCCAAAGTCAGCAACCATATACACTGCATCCGAAATGGTACATATTATATATTCTGATGAAACAAATGTTTTTGTAAACCCTTTACTCCCCATATCAATTATGCAGGTTTCGTCACATGTATCATTGCCTTATAATTATTTTTAAAACAGTATAGATCAAGATCAGCTGGCACGCCACAATCTGCACTGTTTGCTTCCTGCTCACAATTAATAAATCAAAAAGCGAACATTGTTGATCCTTAACAGATGTGCCAGCTGATCTGGATCTACATTGTTTGCAAATGAATAACTGCCATATTCAATGAAGTAAAGTGTTAACTGATTGAGCAGGATATGTTTCTTTACCATCAAAATACAGCATTTGTTGAAGTTGTGTAGACCCAAATCAGCCTGCAAATTAATTTTGAGCAGTCTGATCACGATCTACACTGCAAATCCATTAACTGATTCAGTTTAAATATTTCTTCCTTACTTAAAATGACTAATTAATTTTTGTTAAATTGAAATAAAAGTCAATAATATGAAGTAAGAGTAAATCCAGAAAAAATCTTTCAAGAAAACATTATTTTTAACAATTTCTTCATGTATCCACCCAGGTTGTGACTATGTTCTTCATTCGACGGCCCAGCTATATTCCCACAAGAGAAAACATGAGAGACGAGACTTTGAGAGTGCTTACAAGCATTATCGAGATACCAGCCAGGTGTCGCCACAGTCTGGTCGGCCCGGTGAAAAGCTCATACTCCCAAAACCCGAGATGAGCCAAGTTCAACAGTTGGCCAGTATGTCAGGAAATCAGTTAGCACAGACACTCGCAAATATTTCAAACATGTCTTCTAGTTTGAAACGGCAGCTTGACTGGGACCAGCCTGAGCCACTAGAGCTGAAGAAGCCAAAAGTGGAACCAGACTCGGAATTTGAATCTTCGTTGCAGTCAGCACCAAGTGCCAGATCGACACCTGATGGAAGAGATTCTGCCAAAATGGAAACTGAGGAGCAGTCTATGGATGAAAATTTATCCAGTTGTCAAGACGACTCGAAAGATTCGTCTCCTGACTTCAAGCCTCATTTTGGTCAAGTTTTCAAAGATGGTGATAGTTTTAACCTAAGTGGGTCACTCAATCTTCCGATTCCAAAATTCTTGATAAAATCGGAACCGTCCACACCTACAAGTGTGTCGTCAAGCAGTTCAATGTCTAATCTGAAAAATATACAACCCAAGCCAATTGAAATGTCATCAAAAGCAGAATCCATGTTTTCCGTGTTTGGTAGTTTAGCTGGTTCCATGCCTAGTACTCTGACTGGTTCTCTGTTAGCTATGAACCCGGGTACCATGCTGACGGTTCCCAGTACGTTTCCTGGTCCATCGACTGTTCTGCAACCACCAAAATCAGTATACACTGAGAGGCGGGAGAAAGATGATTCCTGGAAAACATACCTAGTGAGGTAAACATTAATTGGTATTTTCACACTTAACTCGTTACCCATATAATTATACACTTTTTCCAACAAACGTGTGCAACCAGTGTAGATCCATATCAGCCAGCACATCCATGAGTCAGAAATAATTCAATGAGTAAAAAAGTAAACAGTGAAGATCCTGATCAGATAGCACGGCCTATATTTGGAGTAAATGGTAAAGGTCTTTGGTGCTCAACTGGAATTTTAAAACAGTAAGACCTGTTGAAATAAAGTGGAATTCAGCCTGATTTTTTGTTTTTTTTATACCTTGACTCTTTATTTACTATATAAACAATATTTAAAAAAACAAAAAAACTTTTTTTTCTTGCACATTTAATCATTGCATTTTTTTGTTTGTTTTTTTTTAAATCCCCCCCCCCCCCAGCACCAAAAAAAAATGCTGAAAAAATCACTTAATCCCATTTATGTGTAAATTTAAAAAAAAACAAAACAAGAATAATGTAGTTGTTTTCAAATGAAATATTCAATTTTACATTAAAAATAGATAATTCTTAAAACTTAATGTAATTTAGCCTGTGCCCAATCTCATTAAACTAAAACTTTAGACCAGTCTCGGATCTCAAGCATCCAATTGGCTGAAATGGTGACTGGTAGCCATTTCAGTCAATCAGATGCTTAAGATTTGAGACTGGTCTTCAATCTGTTTTATAATCTTCAGCCCTGGTTTTTGTTTAATCCAGTCCATTTATATTATAAAAAAGAATTAATTTGAATGATAATACTTACTATGTTGTCATGTTTTTCAGATATACAGCAAATGACCCATGTAACCCACACTGTCAGTATCTGTATAAGGACCACTATCACTGTAAGATGCAGGGATGCCTGGTTCTCTTTAAATCCAAGGACGGAGTCAGGGAACATGCAAGGTAACTAACTAGGCTCTTCTTTATTCTAGGTGCCTAACTTATGTTGGAATTTCGGGCCCAAAATCTTAACTCTTTACTCAATGGGATATAGGTGGTATTGTATGGGTATATACCTATGGGTATATATACCAGTATATATCTGGATCAGCCTGTACATTCTCACATTCAGATCATGATCTACACTGGTTGCTTTTTGATTCATAAGGCTATTTTTGACCAAGAAGCAAATAGTGCAGATCCAGATCAGACTGAAAAAATGTGCAGTGATGAAGCGTACTCCAGACGAGCATTATTGAAAACAGCCATTTATGTTAAGCTTATTCTTCCATGACAGGTTGAGAATATTTGTGACATATATGTTATAAAAGTTACTAACTTCAACCACTAACCAACTTACTAATTTACTAATTATAGGTTCCACGAGCTGCAGGAACGTATAACCCCCATTGCATACCAGACATATGAAGACATCGAAGCCTGCCCCCAGGACTGTCAGTACAGTAAAAAGGAGAAACATTTCCACTGTATCTGGGTAGGTAGAAATATCATACATTGTATAACATTACTTACAAGAAATGCTTGCTTGTATTATTGTGTGTTTGACCATTGTAAATCCAGATCAGCTGGCACATCCATGCCATCTGATCTTTATCTATTCTTGTCGCTTTTTGGTAAAAAATAACGAATCTAAAAGCAAAGAGTGCAAATCCTGATCAGATTTCATGGATGTGCTGGCTGATCAGGATCTACAACAGGTCTGGAGATCATAAAACTAAATCTGGAGATCAGTCTCAAATCTCAAGCATCTGATTGGCTGAAATGGCGACCAGTCGCCATTTCAGCCAATCAGATCCTTGAGATTTGAGACTGATCTCAAAACTTAATTTTATGATCTTGGGCCTAGGCTGCCCAAAGGGTAACAGCCATACTCTATGGAATAAAGGTTTAACTTCAAAATACAGTGTATTGCCAATTACTTGATATAATTTTTTATATTAAATATTGTAGTTTTAATTAAACCTTGTTTATTTACAGACTGGTTGCACACATGTAGTTCCATACAAAGGACCCACATTTGGCAGACTGGAGCACTATCGTATACACGAATATGCTCGTGCTGCGGCAGGAAAATCTTACCCTCGGTCTGGGAAGGGGATGCCCAGTATTGAAGACAGTAGCATGAGGCGAAGAGGCCGACCACCCAAATATCCTAAAATAGACATACCAAAAATCCCTAAAGTTGAATTGACAGACGAAGAAATACGTCAGTCGCATCTGATTGTTGAAGAACCAGAAGAGACCAGCCAAATGAAAGTGATCAACGGTTTTCGTGTATTTACACCAGAAGACCCCTGTCCAGACGAGATGTGCAGCTTTTACGGAAAACTCCATTACCATTGTGCAAGGCCGCGATGTTTTACTATAACGGACAGAATTGACGTCCTAAATCTTCATGCAAAAGACTTTCACAGTTTTGTGAAGATTCTTGAAGGTTACGAATTCTTCGATCGTAATGTAAGCTGTCGAAGAAGTCACTGCACAAACAAACTAACTAACCGTCATTTCCACTGCGCAAGGCCCAAGTGTGACTATTCTTTTATAAGACATAGCACAATGGCACAACATGAGAAGAAGCATCAGTACATTCCGTCTTCTCCTTCCTTTCATTTTACAACAAAAGACGTACCTATTTCACCAAAACCATTCCAGGGAGATTCGCAGTTAAGCAGTACTGCAGCATCAATTGTCAGTCAATCACCATCACCAATGGGCGTGGCTACATCTGTGATTACGTCTGCTGGAGCGTATTTACCAATGAAGCAGACGACAAGCAGCGGAACCCCTATTTACATCTCACAGCCGGGAACCGTGTCTCAGGGACCAGTCATCTTGACACAGCAACCAGTCACACTCGGCGGTGTACCAATCGGGCTTACACAGTCTCCAATTCATGTTTCCACTGTCCCCTTACCTATTAGTACCATACAAGCTTTGCCTGCATCAATTACGGCACCTCAATTACTAACCGGGTTACCTACCCCTATTGTTACTGTAGGTGGCGCTCCCATAACAGTTGGTAACCTAGATAACTCAGCAGAAAGTCCCAGCATACCACTCACCGTTCTCCTGCAAAGAGGCGTCAACCAAATTCCACAGCCGAGTTGGATGGATCTTAAAGCCAAAATGCATTACGCAATTTCTCAAAACTGCGGAAGACCTTTTTGTAAACTAAAGAAGAAGGATCACTTCCATTGTTACGATTGCAACCAAGCGTTCTCAGACCCGGCCCGTCTTCGTTCCCACATTGGAAAACATGGTTTGAAATTAAAGCGCGCTGAACAAACACTTGTGCATAATGTCATAGCACCAAAGGTTCCGATACAAAATCTGAATGCTATAAATATGAGTAACTCTTTTACATCTATAAATAGTAACAATAACAATAAACATGTAGATGAAGATTTAGATCCCGATGAGGCCCAGTGCCTGTCGAATAAGGCAGAAGATGAAAATGAAAGTGAGGTAGAAGATACTAAGTCATCATCACTAAATCTTAACCCCTCGGCCTTCTCTGAAATGATCTCAAAAGCTCAAGAACAAAACCAGATGTCGTCTGCTGCAGAAAGTGACGATGAAAACAGCTTACATATTGATGTCGACGACAGTGGCAATCAGTCGGACAGTAATGATCAAAAGGCAGATATCTCAAGTCGTTCTGGACGTAAAATCATCAAAACTAAGAAAGAAGGGTTCGTAAATAGTGGCGATATAAATTTAAGTAAGAAAAATCAATCTGCTTTGCCAAATAATATTAACACTAAACAGAGTCCCAAGAAACCTGCGACTAAAGTTGCAGCCGCTGGATCAAGAGGCTTACGCGATGATTCTATTCCAGAGGGGTACTCAAGGTGGCGTTACAACGAAGAATGTAAATATCCGAAATGTGCATACCGACACAGTGTCACTCATTTCCACTGTGTAAGAGATGACTGCGGGTATGGTTTTAGTGATCGCTCCCGTTTGGTCCAGCATACTCTACGACATGAGCGCATTGATAGCATCACAGGCGGAGAACTGCAGCAGTACAGAATTAACCAGGACTGCGAGATGGCTGACTGCGAATACAACAAGAAAATGTCACATTTCCATTGTAAACGGTGTGTTTATAGCTGTACTGATTCCAGTAAAGTTTTAACGCATCGTAAATATCACGCCAAAATGGACAATATATCAGATCAAGGCTTTGAGAAGTATTTTGCCGTAGATGATTGCAATGTAAACCTTTGCCCTTATGCTCGGAAACAGAATCATTTTCATTGTGTGGAAGAGTCCTGTAGAGCAGCCGTTCTCGGACCTATACAGATGGCGTCTCATAAAGTTAAACATGGAAGTATGGTCAAACTGCAAATACTCGAAAATTCATAATAAATGTATAACATGAACACTGCTGATCTTGGAATTCTGTCATATATTTATTAATTGAAGAGTAGTGCTCTATTAGAATTTACTATTGGTAAAACATCATTTATAAGGGACAGATTTTTCATTTTAAAATACAGTAAAACCCCTCATTATGACCACCCGGAAATTAAGACCACCTTGCTAATAGGACCACCATTCCCATATCCCATTTTACAGTTTTGCACTATTTTCTACCCCTATATTAAAACCACCTTACAATTTAGACCACTTTTTCCAGTCTGAATGGTGGTCTTATTATGAGGTTTCACTGTATTCAGATAATTATATTTAAAAAACAGCAAAAAACAACACATATCTGTACTAGTTATTAATATCATTTTGAAATGTCACAAGTTAGATCAATTAAATATTTTCACATATTTTTTCTATGTTTCCATTCAATATTTTTCAGACTGCTGCATATTTTCACAAAGTTATTTGTTGTTATTGACTTTTTATTATACTTAATGTCACAATTTTTAGGTGATACATTCCTTTACTGCTGCACTATAATGTAACATTCCAGAAACTTTTTTGCACACATTTAGAAACTGCTGATGATATTTTGAAATTTAACCCTTTCCTCCATAATTATTTCAGACATGTTCACCTTTAAACATGTGTGTGATAATTGTAGATTCAGATCAGTTGGCACATCCATGCCATCTGATCAGGATCTTCACTGTTCGCTTCTTGGTCAGAAAAACCTAATAAATCAAAAAGCAAACGGTGCAGATCCTGATTAGATGGCAAATAAGTGCTGGCTGATCTGGATCTACACTGTTCGCCCATGCAATTAAGGCGTATCTATGTAGTTAAGGGTTAAACATGTGCACTACCTGGTACGATATTTTCATGTTGGTCTTTACATGTCTACATTTAGTTTGCATTACGTGGGTTGAAGGTTATAAAACTGAGTTTGGAAACCAGTCTCAAATCTCAAGCATCTGATTGGCTGAAATGGCGACTGGTCGCCATTTCAGCCAATCAGATGCTTGAGATTTGAGACTGGTTTCCATGCTCAGATTTATAACCTTGGGGCATGGTTGTTATTCCATGGCAAACAGTGTAGATCAGTGACATCTGATCAGGATCTGGTGTTTGCATATGGAATAAAACAGTGAATATGAAGTAAAGGGTAAAGGTGTGCTCAGGTCATGGAGTAAAAAAGGAAAGGTTCTAATTGATAATGAATAGAAATCAGAGAAAACCTTTTCCCTTTATTGACAATGAATTAAAATCAGAGAAAACCCTTTCCCTTTCAATCCACAATGTGTACATCACAAGCATAGTATGAACATGTTTATGAATTATTTATCAAGTATTGTTATGTGTTAATAATTTATTTAAGTTATAATAGGTTTTTGTTGTTTTGTTACTGTTAAACAGTATTGTGTATAGCCAGTATAAATGTCTCGGTTTATTTATTTCTAAATTCGAAGAGTTACAGAAAGTAATGAGCATCATATGAACTTGGTTCTAAATCTTTAACCCACTCCATGGAATATGGCTTTTATCCCATGAGCGAACAATGTAGATCTAGAATAGTAGGCATGTCAATGCAATCTATTAGGATCTACTCTATTAGGATGTGCCAGCTGATCTGAATCTACACTGGTCACACCCAGTATATCAGCCATATCCAATGGAGTAATGGGTTACGAAGGTTTAGAGACCACTGAATTCTTCAGAAAATGTAAATGCTCAGTATTTTTTTTTTTTAAATGTTTAAATTTAATCTACTCTTCATTATAAGAAAATATGTTTATGCTTTATTTAACCAGTGCTACACTTTGCTGAAGGTTATGCATATTTATGCCTTAAATTAGTATAGCTTTTTAAAATCTATGCATATTTATTTTGAAATTGTTGTGTAATTAATGTTTGTATAGTAAATACAAGTAATTATGTACAGATATTGTAAACACCTTCAAAAGGCCCTCATACAATACATTCCAAATAAGAATTGTATATAGTGTTATTATTATATTTTTTTATAAAATTGTCACTGAACAGATTTTTATTGATGTTGTAATTTAAAGCAGAGTTTGGAGCTCTAATTTACAAACTTTAAGTTTTGTGGGAAGTTGCGTTTTAATGCTGCAGACCTATTTCAGATCATACACAACCGTAGTTTAGAAAGGGTTGCTTAGTTCACAAACGGTGAATTTTACCATATTAGTTCAAGAATTTATTAGAAAAAAATCTCTATTTTCATAAGAACTGAAACACAGTTTGAGTTAAGAAGTTTTCATAGCAATTAAATTACATGTTAAAGGTTATAGTGTTTTTTATTTCTTCAGTTTTCATTTATATGATTCCTTTGTAATTAAGCAGAACAACATATGTAAGTTTTATGCAAGAAATTCCTCATAAATTATATAAACCCCCGGTCACCCTGAGAAATATATTCTTGCACAATATGTAGCATAATGTTCAAATTTACTTGAATCAAATTTTATCATATTGATGTAGTACATGTATTTTGCAAGGTTTGTGTTGTCTATGTGAACTAAGTTGTTTTTGCTCTTGTACAAAACAAAAACTTTAGGTTCATTTTATCCTCATTACTAATGTTTGTGGTGTTTTTTTTTCTAATTTCCAGCTATATATTACCACAAGTATATTATCAATGGCTTTAAATGTAACCCAAACAGGAAACTACTATAAACTTTATAACGGATGCTTCTTTTATGATAGATAATTAGCTAAAAGCTAATTTGATACTGTTGATTTCAGTGCCAGATAATATGAATCATAATTTTGATACTTCTCTATTCATTGTTATGTGTGAATTTTAAAAATGGATTGAAATCTGAGTTACTGTGATTTTGGAGATATGTGTTTTAATATTTGCTCTTTAAAAGAAAATTGATATTCAGTAATATTGTTGATATGATATAACCAGAAAATGCTGTCATTACTTAGAAACATACTTTTCCAAAGTATAGATAATGTGTATTTTAATTTATTGGTAACAGACTGTATGTTTTTTTTAACTTACTCCTGAGACTCTTTTTGTCCCATGGGCTAACAATGCCTTTTTATCCCATAGGCTGACAGTATAGATCCAGATCAGATGATACATCTGTGCTGTATGATCAGGATCTATACTGTTAGCTTTTAGATGTGTTAGGCTATTTCTTACCAGGAGGGAACATTGAAGATCCAGATTATCTCAAACATCTGTGCTGGCTGATCTGGATCTACACTGGCCAGTTAAAACCAATAACCCAATTCGTGAACTTGTTTTCAAATTCAAAGCAATAGAGAGTTTTGTTTAAAATAAAACAAACTCTTCCCTTCACCAGAAATGGAATATAAGCAATATATAGCATCCAACCAAACAATATTTTGCTTTATCAAAAAGATGTGTCAATATTATGGAAGTTAATTTTTTTATTTTGTTTTGTAAAATGTGATATAAGACAGTGATTGTCTCACCGGGCTAGTCATAATAAATTTATATGATATAGTATTTATTACTCAGGCGTATTACAACATGTATATATCTAGAAATTGCTATTTATTTTATAGTCTACATAAATATTATAACCCACACATTGTTGTTAAGTAATATAGAAACATAATTAGTTAATTTATTTTTGTGCTTTAGATGTAATGCACAAATTGGGCCAATGAAGGATCATAAAACTTAAACTGGAGACCAGTCTCTGATATCAAGCATCTGAATAGTTAATAGAGACTTGTCTCCATTTCAGCCAATCGGAGGCATGAGATTTGAGACTGGTCTACATTTTCAGTTTTATGATCTTGAGCACTGGTCGAGATGTGTAAAAAATCTATGAATGGTTTGTGATACTAAAAGAACAGATGGTTCAGTGTATAAAACAGCTATGAACTAATTAGTCAGACAATAGATCGATAAAATTAGGGTTTTCTATTTTTCTTACAAATATTAACCCTTTCCTGTATAGATACACCTTTATTGCTAGGGTGAACAGTTTAGATCCAGATCAGCCGGCGCAACAGTGCTATCTGATCAGGATCTAGACTGTTCGCTTTTTGATTCATTTGGTTATTTCTGACCAAAATGCGACCAGTGCAGATCCTGATCAGATGGCACGGATGTGCCGGCACATGCATAAAAATGCGTATATATCAAGGAAAGGGTTAAGGCTCTTGTGTAAACATTTACAAGACATATGTAAAGCAATTATAAAAGCCTTAGTATTTTTAAAAAGATTTTGATAGTATTTTAATGTTGTACACAAAATTGATCTAGACACGGTTTAAACATGTAAATGTGAGTCTTACTGGTAAAATAGTTTACACCTTTAATCAAAGTGGAAAAGCTGGACATATTAGGGGTTTATTGCAGATGGAGTGTACACAGCTAATGTTTATTCAAGTACGTTATGGGAAAACCATTATCTTTTTGTAGTATATTCCTGCAGAGCAGTAAATGGTAGGGGAAGAGGGGAGTGAGACAGTGATCATATGGGTTTAGTCACCGTGCATAGATGGCTTTGCTCTGAACTGAGACCTGTGCCCAAGATCATAAAACTAAATCTGGAGATCAGTCTCAAATCTCAAGCATCTGATTGGCTGAAATGGCGACCAGTCGCCATTTCAGCCAATCAGATCCTTGAGATTTGAGACTGATCTCAAAACTTAGTTTTATGATCTCGGGACCAAGTCTCAGATCTCGAGCATTTGATTGGCCAAAATGGATACTAGCCTCCATTTCAACCAATATCAAATATTTGAGATTCGAGTCTTTATTTAAGCCAGTCATATGAATTAGATTTGAGACTGGTCTCCAATCTCAGTTTTATGATCTGTCACCCTTGTGTCATCATAATGCCATGATATGCTTCAATAGGTTTTATTGTAACTCTTGTATGTTACAACGCCAGAGTTAAAATTGTGCTGTGTTAATTAATATCTGTACATGCAGTAGTGCTGCTGAATTTTCTACATATATTTTTAGTGAAAAACCGTCCTTGTAATGTTCAACGAAGTCATGTATGTGCCTAAGTCACTATTTTATCACTCAAAATATATTTTTGGAATGTCATATTCATTATTTGATATTTTGTCACATTCCTGTTTGCAACAGATTGTTTGCAGCCATGTTCTCTGTTCACAACTAGTTATATCGTGTTTTATTCTAGATTTTGGTGATTCCTTTGTTCTTAACTGATTAATGTTTATTGATTTATTGGAAATAAACAGATTTCAGTTATTGGATTTTTGTTATCTTGTTATTCAATCCAGGGTATTTAACCCTTTACCCCAAGGGATACAGCTGTTATCCCGTGGGTAAAGAGTTTGAATCCAGATCAGCCAGCATATCCTTGCCATCTGATCAGGATCTACACTGTTGGCTTTTAGATTCATTTGATTATTTCTGACCCAAGAAGCAACCAATGAAGAACAAGATCAGGACTGAAGGTTATAAGGCTGAGATTGGAAACCAGTCTCAAATCCAAAGCAACTGATTGGCAGCTGGTCGCCATTTCAGCCAATCAGATGATTGAGATTTGAGACTGGTTTCCATGCTCAGTTTTATAACGTTGGGCACAGATGTCTCATATGTGTCAGCTGTTCCAGATCTACACTATTAGTACACACAAAAAGCTGTATATATGGAATAAAGGGATAAGCTATAGCAATGCCAGCTAGTGGTCACAGTTATGGTGAGCTGGCCGAGTGTTGATGCGCATTCTGGAGGTTGTGGGTTCAAACGCTGACTTAGGTATGTTAGCTTACATAAACTATAGCATGTCACAGGTGGTGAGCTAGCCCACTGATCAAGTACTGGTTCTCTCCCAGGAAGGAAAATATGGGTGTGTCTATCAGGGCTTAAGATCATAAAACTGAGATTGGAAACCAGTCTCAAATCTCAAGCATCTGATTGAAATCACTGGAACACTTATTTAATATTGAAAGCATTGTCCAGATAATGGATTGCATCAGTCACCAAGGCTATACTTTGACAGGCCATCAACATATTTTACATGCATTGGGCCCCATGATTATAAAACAATTTTCATGCTCAACTCAATTTGAGCATGACACTTGTTTTAGCTGTTGAGTTTTATCGAAGTGTGCAGCACAATAGATTCTGTATATGTTACTGGAAGTTATTAAGCATCAGATTTTCTTTGCCAGGTATATTTAAAGCCCCAGCCCTATACTAAACTTAAGTAAGAATATACTATTGAAAAATCATATTTGTCCATATAGACTCCAATACATAAACTCTTAACAGAACACAAAAGTTCCGATCGAATTCTTTCTTATAGACAGGATTTTCAATGATATTGTTAAATTATCGTTAACGAACTTTTAAGAAGCTAAAAATATTGGAGCTATATTTATTTAGCATCGACGAAGAGAACACATAATGCGCGATCTCGATTTCTGTGACGTTTCGGAAATCCTACTTTCGCTTATAGTCACGCAGACCAAATTTATTTTGGTAAATTAAAATTTTATTAGCCCGAACTAATGCTGCAAATTTGTGCTGATACATGTAGTTCTAGATACATGTAATATTTCATACAAGAGCGGGTTAAATTGAAGTAATGCCGCTTTAAGGAACTTAGCAAGGGAAGCAACTAGTACAGAATAAAAATACACACTTTTGGTAGTTACTTCCCCTTACATATACAATAATTACACTAGTCAAAAGTTCTAAGTGCACACTTGATAATTGTTGATTTTTCAAATTATTTGATTGAATCTTTCAAAAAAGTGTAAATTACAATGAAGAAGAATCAATAAAGCTGAGATTGGAAACCAGTCTCAAATCTCAAGCATCTGATTGGCTGAAATGGCGACTGGTCGCCATTTCAGCCAATCAGATGCTTGAGATTTGAGACTGGTTTCCATGCTCAGTTTTATAACCTTGGACACTGTGCAGATCCAGATCAGACAAATGCATATAAATGAGTATATATGGTGTGAAGGGTTAATTTAGAGCTGGTTAAGCTGGATCTACACTGGTCACCGATGTGATTCAAGTCATATCCATGGCGTAAAGGGTTTAGGAACATCGTAAAACAGACACTAAACTAAAATCAATATTTATTCTGATGATATTTTACAAATAGTGTTCAACAAATGTGTACACAAACCTAAAGCATTTGATTCTGAAACAAATTCTGTATAAATCAAAATAATGCATATTTAACAATATTGTCAAACTTTTAATCTAGCACACAAGATATATTGTTAACACTTTCATACAACTCTTTTAACATAATACCTAGAATTAAATCTTTGCGCCAAATTCAAAATTATTAAAATAAATATTACACAAAATTAAAAAAATTTTGCATTTATATTTCTGTTGAATTTTTTTTTTGAAATAGGAGAATAAGAAAACAGAAATATATATTTTTTGCAGCAAAATTTGTTTTTAAACCACCACACATGCACATTTAGTTTTATGCAAAATCTTATTTAAAACCTAAATAAAATTAATGTAATGTAGCACATTTTGTGTTGTTTTTTTTTTCAAATTAAAAATAATTACATTTGTAATTGTAACAATCCGACGTAAAATTCAAGGTAGTTTGTTCTGCAATGGACTGTGAATACCAGTACCGTACAGATGTGCATGGTGATCTTGATCTACACTGGTCACACATGTGAGATACATAGAGTAAAGGGGTAATTAAAAGCTGTACCAGGTGTTGTAAGTAACAATAATAACAGTGATAGGAGAACAAAAATTATGAGAATATTAATTTCCTTTGGTATAGCCAATTAGTACAGTGCCCAAGGTTATAAAACTGAGCATGGAAACCAGTCTCAAATCTCAAGCATCTGATTGGCTGAAATGGCGACTGGTCGCCATTTCAGCCAATCAGATGCTTGAGATTTGAGACTGGTTTCCAATCTTAGGTTTATAACCTTCAGCCCCGGAAAATCACATATGTGACCAGTGTTGACCTAGACCAGCCTACAAATCTTCATGGTCTGATCAGGGTCTACATAGTAAACTGTTCTATAAAACAAGCCTAACCCTTTACTTGAATCTATGGAATATGGATGTTATCAAATGGACAAACAGCGTAGATCCAGATCAGCTGGCACATCCAGGCCTTCTGGACAGAATCTACACTGTTTTCTAGGTTACTCGGTTATTTCTCACCCAGAAGTGAACAGTGTAGATCCAGATCAGACAATACCTGATCCGGATCTACACAGGTCACCATATGATAAATGGCATACTTATAGAGTAAAGAGCAATAAATAATGAATGGACTTGTTCACTTTCACTTAAAGGCAAATAAATCTACTACAGAAATCCAGCAGGTTATGTGTTAATGCCCAAATTAACATACTACTGTAAAATCATTAATATTCGTGGAAAACTTATGATTTCGTGGGCAGATTGATCAACAAATTTAAAACCACCACGAAAAAAAAGATTTGAAAATAAACATAGTTTAGAAAATAGAGTTCCACAAAAATAAGAACTCGTGAAAATTGATGTCTAACAGAAATCCACGAAATTTTATGTCCATGAGTATAAATGCATCCACAGTAGTTTTGAACAAACTAGTCAATGTCAAGAGGTACCAACTAAATTGTGATTATCGCAAAACAATGAAAATTACATGCTTCTAATATACAAAAGGAAATTATGTCAAATCTTTACAATTGCTTAAATAGCACTGAATTGTAAGTTTCCATCTATAAATGCAAGGATTTCATAATTAGCTTTTAAAAACCATTTGACCCCTGTTGAGAATATTTCAAAGGGTCATAATCAGATCATCCAAAGTCATGTATATTCTGTAAACATTATAATTTATAATATTCCTGTAAGTACATTTAAATTTAGTTTCAAGGGTCAAATAAATACTTACTTCTTTTTATAATGCAACAGGCACAATATTTAACTTGTATCTTGCAAAAATGTAACCACTTTTCCTAAATTCTCCAGCATCAACTTGAACCCAAGCTCAGAATGATGTAAATTTTTATATTTGCTTGCATAAAAATGCAAAAATCCAAGATTCTGATCTACATAATACCGAGTATGTAACAATGGAACTGTGTAGCAATCACCACAGTGGAAGATCAAGGACCAAACAAAGAAATGAAAAATCACAGCACTATAGTAAAACAAACAAACAAGAGGTTTATTACATTTATGAACAAAATAAGAATAGCTCCGTAGAGGGTTGCAAGTTTTCATGTTAACAAGGTTAAGATATCAATACAAACAAGGTTAAGATATCAATACAAACAAAGCAGCATGGCTGGGAAAAGGTGTCTATAAACAGCCAAAGTCAATCTTTAAAATGTCATAAAGTGGAGCAGACGACATCGATTTTTTTTACACATTTAGTCGTTAAATTAACACAAAGTAGCCAAAATGTGTAATTAACCCTTTAATCTATATACACACCATTTAATGTATGTACGACTAGTGTAGATTCAGATCAGCCATCTTATCTGGACCTACACTGGTCACATCTTGGTCAGTAAAAACATCAATCTAAAAATGCACAGTGTAGCTCCTGATCAGAAGGTACAAATTTACCTGATCTGGATCTACACTGTTTGCCCACACAATAAAGGTGTATCTAAAGGGTTAAATCACCTGTGATGAATAAATAACAGATAAAAGTAAGTTTTTTTACAAATACAGTAACATCTAAATTGTAAAAAAATATGGCCGAAGACACCTTTTCCCGTGAAGCGCCCCACAAGTAATGTCAATTAGCACATAATTATCACAAAAATGTCAAACACAGTCAAAATGAGACCACATAGTTACATATCCAAATCCTTAAAGCACTAACCTCGACTTGAGTCTCGCTGGAAATCAGAGTTGACTGTGATCAGTGCCCAAGGTTATAAAGCTGAGCATGGAAACCAGTCTCAAATCTCAAGCATCTGATTGGCTGAAATGGTGACCAGTCGCCATTTCAGCCAATCAGATGCTTGAGATTTGAGACTGGTTTCCATGCTCAGTTTTATAACCTTGGGCACAGATGTCAGCACATTTGCCCAGGGTCTACAGCCTGTACATTCATTCAGGGTCTACCCTGTTTGATAATTATCAACTCTTGGCTTTATTGGATATGACAGTTATCTACAGGCAAACAGGGCAGATCCAGATCAGCTGGCTGATCTCAATTCATGTTCTTATTGCCCTGTGTTTGATGTTTTTATATATATATTTTAATTGAATTAAAACATTTTAAAACATTTATTTAAACCTTATCTAATATTATGTCTTTCAGTATTTGCAGGGATTTCAATAGCTTTTGAAAACCAGGGCTCATTTGACCTCTCCTGAAAATGTTCAAGGGGCCATAATTAGATCCTAGCAAGACATATCAATTGTTCATTAAACTTTAATACCTATAAAAGTGCTTTAACTTCATTTGAGTATATTTTCAAGGGTCAAATAAGTATAAACTTCATTTATAACTAAAATGCAATATACTCAATATTTATCTTTTTTCTTTCAAAATTTGATCGTGTTTTCTAAATTCTCCTGCATCAAAATTACCCCAAGCTCAGAATCAGGTGGGGTCAAAAGTGGAAAAATTCAAATTTGCTAGCATCAAAATGCAAGAATCTGCATCTATTGAAATCCCTAATTTGTATATCTATTAATTTTAAATGTTGATGTCAAACTTTGCTAACTTTATCCAAAACCCTGTTTTACACATAGAATAACGTATTAAATGTAACTTGTTAAATATAAACATGTATTAGAATCTGAATTATGAAGCCTAACTTTTTAGATACATGATTGTGCAAAAATAAATTTTCTCAGTTTAAAAATTAAGTGTTGAAGTTTATTTCATAAACATCTCAATTAATTACAAAAAACATGTACTTAAACAAGAGACAATCTGTAACATAAGCAAAATTTTCTGATGATTTTATCATATTTGTGACCAGTATAGACCCAGATCACAGCCTGCATATCTGCGTATTATGATCCGGGTAGACACTGTTTGCTATTCAGTATATAAATTTCAGCACAACACCCCTATGAAAAATGAAAGGATTGGCTTATATTGAAAAGCAGGTTTAATTTAGAAATTCAACAGGGGAACCATCAACACAGTTAGCTGATTCACCCTTTACTCCATATAAACAAATTTAACTCTTTCCTGTATAGACACACATTTATTGCTAGGGCAAACAGTTTAGATCCAGATCAGCCGGCACATCAGTGCCGGCTGATCAGGATCTAAACTGTTCGCTTTTTGATTCATTGGGTTATTTCTGACCAAAATGCGACCAGTGCAGATCCTGATCAGACGGCACGCCGATGTGCCGGCTGATCTGGATCTACACTGGTCGCACACACGTAACGATGTGTATATATCCAGGACAGGGTTAATCACATAGGCCAACATTGTAGAACCAGATCAACCAACACATCACTTCCATTTAATATGGATATAGATGTTCACTTCTTGGCAAAAAATAACCTAATGAATCTAAGAGTGAACAGTAAAGGTCTAGATCAGTCAGCATGACACAGATGTACTATCTGCCCTGGATCTTCACTGTTGGCTCACATCTATTATCTATGGAGTAAAGGATTCAATCGGGGATAGGATAGAAATAAGAACATACATACCCACAATAAAATATGATACTAGTAATATTTAACCTCTTCGTATAACACTTTCCTCAATATATATGCCTTTACGTAGTGGTTGAACATTGTAGATCCAGATTAGCCCATACATGCCATCTACCGAGTAATCAGAATCTAATTTGTTCACTTTTTGATGCATAACTGTATTTCTGATCAAAAAGGGAACAGTGAATATCCTGGTCAGATGCCATGGATGTGCCAGCTGATCTGCATCTACACTTTTTGCCCACACAATAAAGGTATATTTATGGAGAAAGGGGTTAACATCTTTGTGCAGCATGAATTGATTGATGTCTTTGTACAATATGATCACAGAGATGTTGTCAGATATAAAAACAGCTAGGTCATATTTACAGATTTATGTCCCTTTTTTGCCCAGAATTTCCTCCAATGTTTGTTCCCTATGATCGAAGAACAAAATAATTTTGCAAAGTGAAGTTCATGGAAAAAAACAGTTTATCTAATTCTCTATCTTAAAAGAATTCTTTAAATCTTTCTGTAAATACTTGTCAGTTAAGTGCGAATTTACTGAAAATAATGTAAAGATAATCACTAACACAACGCATGTCAAAAATGAATTAGAAGTTATTGTCAATTCTTAATTTATGTAAAAAAATGCATACAAGTTTGAAAATATCCATAATTTTTTTTTATAATTTATAAATTATTATATTATATAATAATTCATAATTTATGCCAGAAAAAAAAAGAAGTAAATTTCAAATTTATGCTAAAATAAGAATTGTATTAATTTGAAGGAATCAAACTGTCAATCCAGGACCACAACCACTCTAATTTTGAACATCCCTATAAACATGACCTGGCCGCTTTAATATCAGTTTAGCACATAGTATGGTGTCTCCTCCCAATCACTGGTGCCTGTTCGATGATTTTCAGGACGGTTCCAGATTCTACTGGATGTTCACCGACTATACCGGACAATAAGATCCCTATGTGTCTAACTGCTATTGCAGGTGACACAAAACCTGGAAACAGCCATTCAAATAAAAAACTTCGCAACACTACCTGGATTCTGATACTATATGATGAAAGTTCCAACAAGATAAATTTCTTCTTTATCATTAGGTAAATCCTTTTCCTGTCGTCTTTTGGACAGATATACAGTATCTTCCTTCATTCATGGATAAAACTAAACTCCCTTACAAACATATTTTATCACTTCTATGAATATAAATTTATTTTCTTCAGGATTGATTTCCTATACATATGACATATCTTCCTAATTCATGCATAAAAGTAAATTTCCTTACAAACATATTTTATCACTTTTTTGAATATAAATATATTTTGTTTGTGAATACATTCCTACACATATGACATATCTTCCCTATTCGTGGATAAACTAAACTCACTTACAAACATATTTTATCACTTCTATGAATATAAATTTATTTTCTTCGTGATTGGTTTCCTACACATATGACATATACGTAGTTCGTCGCCACACTCACTGCACACAGTGTGTCCACACAAAAATGCCATGTTACGTTTTCGCTCCATACAGATGGAGCACAGTATATTATCTTCCATTTCGTTTAGACGGCGTTGTAAGGTATTATTCTGGGGATCCTTGCTGGACGATGCCATCGGATCAGCTCCAGTGACTGGCCTACCATCTGAAACAGATAATTATGTTAAGTATTTGTTAAAATGGTTTGTTTCTAGTTTTCTTGTTGTCTCACAACAGGGCAGGGATGGGATCAACGACTTGGAAATTTTCAAGTACTGAATCAATAATTTATAAGGTTCATCAGGGTATGGAAAACATTTGGGTTGTTTGAAGTGTGTCACACAGTGATGCCTTCTTAACCCTTTCCTCCATATATACGCATTTTTTCGCATGTGAAACCAGTGTAGATCCAGATCAGCTGGCACATCCATGCTGTCTGATCAGGATCTGCACTGGTCATTTTTTGGTCAGAAATAACCTAACAAATAAAAAAGCAAACAGTTTAGATCCTGATCAGACGGCACGAATGTGCCGGCTGATCTGGATATAAACTGTTCACCCATGCAATAAAGGTGTATCAATGGAGGAAAGAGTTAAAACAACATAATGTGTTTTCATATCACAATGAACGCAATCATGCTTTTCTGACTGGCTGTTATAAAAATAGTCATCAGGGCAAACCATTCTTGCTTAGTATACAGTATATGTATGACATCTGCAGCTCATTAACAAGCCAAATCTAAATGAAAGTTATGTAATTTGTTAAATCACAAGTATTTTTATTAAAGTAATTGATTACATTATGATAACAAATACCAGTAACTGAAAAATTGCTCAAATAAAAATTAAATTGTATTACTTGACAAAATGTAATTAATTACATTCAATTACATCCCATCAATACAAGAGGAAAAACTGTATGTTAAACTATAGATTTAAATCATATACTGAAGACTACCCGACTGCCCTTTTCTCAAATCATGCACAAAGCATATACTTTACTATTTTCATTTTCAGACATCTAACAACATAAGGTATAATAAACATGTTTCAAAGAATTTAAATTTTATTTGTTTTAGTTCCAGGCTGCTCAGATTTCTTTTTTTCTCCAAGAAAAGCCATCAATTGTAAACTTGTTTTGACCCCAAAGAATTTAAACCCAAAGGTAAAATTTCTTTATAATACATATGGATGTTGTATTTTTTTTACTCTCAGAAACCTGAATTTCTGATGTTAGTGAATCCCCTGATTTTTTGAACCCAAAATGAATAGCCCTTATATAAAAACAATTTTTTTACTGTATACAGTCTTACCTTGATCGATTTTGTTAGCAATTGGAGTTTTACATTCGATGCACTTCTTCATCTTGATGCAGCAGTCTCGACACACGAGTTTATGTTCACAAGGCTGGAACGTGATACACGCGGGTTGTTCAGAACACACTTCACACATCAACTCATGGCCTCCATATGTACCATCCAGCTCAATTCTTCGACTGTAATGATTAAATATTTAACCTTTTACTTCATACATATGTATTTTGTTGCATGGGCTAAATGCACAGATCGAGATCAGCCAGCATATATTGTCATCTTTTTGCAAAAATGGTATTACTCCTTCTTATTTCAATGATACTTACACCATTTTTGCACTAATGCTGATTAGGATCTACATTTTTCACTTTTAGATTAATTAGGTTATTTCTGACCAAGAAGCAAACATTTTAGATACAGATTTGGTCAGCTGATCTGGAGCTTCAATGTTTGTCCATATGATAAAAAGTCATATCTATGGGGTAAAGGGTAAGGAAAGACTAGAAAAATAAAATGGCAGAGGCAAAATCTTTTTTACAACAACCTAAAATTCATCTGAAATATAATATACTCCTTTTGGGGACATAAAATTATCTGAGATTTTGTTGTTTTTGTAGGTTTTAGGCAAAGGAGCCAGGGCTTTTCTAGTAGGGGAAAAGGGAAAACTACAATAACAAAATGTCAAGTTCCCTCATTTCATATTTATTAAACAACACACTTTCTATTAAATTTCTTGAAAAAAAGCCCTTGAAAAAACATCAAGTATACAGACAAATAGTACGCTACTGTGTTCTCTTAGCAAGTTAAAATGCAAATATATGGAGTAAAGGGTTACAAAATCAGAGACATGCTTACTTGGCTTGTGCAAACTGCTTTATATCATCAATCAGTTTGGGATCACTAATGACGTCAAGTGGCGTTTTCCCGCCGTGATTTTTGTGATTGAGGTTAGCACCCTTCTGGGCGAGGTAGCAGGCAATAGTCACCCCAGCCGGGTCTGCATCTTCCGACATTCCAAGTTGAGAGCGAATCTGAAAACAACATTAACAACAAGTTTTATGTGGGTAGGGTACATAACACTCATTCTCACTGAAGTCAGATTCTATAAAATGTTTGATCTGATGACTGCCCATAAATACTGTATAATTATAATCAATATTGGTTTTCCCCAATAGCTATTTTTAGAAATAGGCAATACAGAAACACATCATTCATAACACTACCTGTAAGGGTTTCAAAATGACCTGAAGATGTCATTACAGTGGTAATGAATGCAATACTACATCAATCCCATCTATCTTATAAGGTTGTTGATAAAGCACCTGTTAGTGACTCATAGCTGAAATGAGTTTGTTTAAGGGTGAGAGAACTCTAGAAATAGTGGAATATCACAAAACTGAGACTTAAGTTTAACAAGAGCTGTCAGAGGAGACAGCATGCTCGACTATTCGAATCATTTGAAACAAATGCAATTTGAAGATTAAAACAATAACAACTATGGCCATACATTCATGTGCAATCAGGAAAAATATTAACAAGTGAATGGTACGGGAGAAATTCTTTTCAAATAACAGAAATAATTCCTAAATGTACCATAAATATTAAACTGAATAGGGGAATAACTATGAAATATTTCTGAATTTGTTAGAAAACTTGTTAGTAATTTTTTATTAGAGACATTTACTTTTAGTCAAATATCAATCACTTCAGTAATGTTACAGAAAAAGAACTGAAATGAAAATATAATGGTAGTTTGAAGTTGATACCTTAAGTATTTGCAAAGTTATCGATGAAAAGCACTTAAGTGAAAATATAAGTGAAACTAGAAATGTGTCCATAGGACACGGATGCCCCGCTATGCATCATTTTCAGACACTCAAGTGCAATGATGGGAATAATACGCGATACACTGCCCTTTCATGGTGAACATTTGTGTCAAGTTTTTTTGAAATCCCTCCATTTATAATGAAGTTACAGCCTGGACAAGAAAATTCTATTTTTGGTAACAGTGACCTTGACCTTGGACCTTCAGGCTTGGGTATTGTGCGGACACACTGCCTTTTCATGAACATTTGTGCAAAGTTATTTTCAAATCCCTCCATTTATAACAAAGTAACAGCCAGGACAAGATAATTCTATTTTTAGTAACAGTGACCTTGACCTTTGACCTACAGGCATGGGCATGGTACGTGACACACCGCCCTGTCATGGTGAACATTTGTGTCAAGTTATTTTGAAATCCTTCCATTCATAACAAAGTTACAGCCTGGACAAGAAAATTCTATTTTTAGTAACAGTGACCTTGACTTTGGATCTACAGGCATGGGTATTGTGCGGACACACCGCCTTATCATGGTGAACATTTGTGCCAAGATATTTTGAAATCCCTCCATTCATAACAAAGTAACAGCCTAGACAAGAAAATTCTATTTTTATTAACAGTGACCTTGACCATTGACCTACAGGCTTGGGCATGTACGTGACACACCGTCTTGATATGGTGAACAATTATACCAAGTTATTTAAAAACCCAATAAGAAATAACAAAGTTACAGAGCGGACACGATTTTGCAAGAAAATTCTATTTTTAGTAACAGTGACCTTGACCTTGGACCTACAGGCATGGGTATTGTACGCGACACACCGCCTTGTCATGGTGAACATTTGTGCCAAGTTATTTTGAAATCCCTCTATTCATAATGAAGTTAAGGGCCGACTGTATATTTTGCTTAACACAAAATGTAAGCGAAAAAGGGGCATAATTTGAAAAATATTGGAAGAAGGGTTATGGGTCTTGTTGGTTATGATGTAGATTTTGATGGTGAAAATATATTTCAAGTTTCAAGGCAATATCTCAAGTAGTTTTAAAGTTAGGGGCAAAATGCATATTTTATTTGACACAAAATATAAGAAAAAAGGGGCATAACTTGAAATATATTGACAGCAGAGTTATGGGTCTTGTTGGTAATGATGTAGAATTTGATGGTACATATATATTCCAAGTTTCAAGTTGATATCTCAAGTAGTTTATAAGTTATGGACCAAAGTGCATATTTTCCTTAACGCAAAATTTAAGTGAAAAAGGGGCATAACTTGAAAAATATTTGTAGCAGAGTTATGGGTGTTGTTGGTAATGATGTAGAATTTGATGGTGAATATATATTCCAAGTTTCAAGTTGATATCATAAGTAGTTTTCAAGTAATGGACCAAAGTGCATTTTTTGTTTAACGGACGCCGACGCCGACACCGGGGCGAGTAGGATAGCTCCCCTATTCTTCGAATAGTCGAGCTAAAAATCTTGGGCCCTTACCGCATCTAGTATAGGACAATATATATGCATGTTAACCTATGCAACCAGTGAAGATCCAGATCAGCCAGCACATCTGTGCCTTATTATCTTGATCTGCACAGTCGCATCTTGTTCAGAAATTGCCTAATAAATTTAAAAGTTAAAAGTGTAGATCCTGATCAGATGGCATGGATAGTTTGAACATGCAATACAGGTGTATCTATGAAGGAAAGGGTCAATAGAGCACTAACTTACCGCTTCCAGTATAGGACTATCTTCTCTTTCTGTCGAAACACTCTGTCTCATCAGTCCTAGATGTAAACATGTATCACCATCTTCATCCTCCACATTGACGTCGGCTCCCTTTGAAACCAGAAGTTCCATAAGTCCTGTGTGACCTTGGCTCACTGCCAACAACAATGGCGTCTGCTGACGATTATTCCTGATTTCTATGTTGGCTTGCCCCTGCAACATGACAATTAATATTTATTGAAGTTTAACCATTTCAATCTGTTCTGGAGATTATCATTTAAAATAAAAAACACATAGTCATAAACTTGTAATATACAGACCAACCTGTGTTAAAGATCATCAGTAATCAAAGACTATCTGAGAATAAAGACCACATTTTATTTGTCTAACTGATTTGAAGAACAAATTCATCTGTCAACAAAGACCACGTGCCTTCAAAGACCATAGTGGGTTTTCCTCTGAGTGGTCTTTGAATACAGTGAACCCTGCCTTAGCAGCCACCTGTGAACAGCAACCACCTGTGTTAAGCAACCACCTGTCTTAAAAACAGCTATTTGCAATAGGACCTAAACTGACAATTTTTTCTTATTTTTTACTGTCTTTAACAGCCACCTGTCTCCAGCAGCCACTTTTTTTCACTCCCTTGGGTGGCTGCTATAGACAGGTTTGACTGTACTTGTTTTGTAACTCCATGCTAATAAGGTCTAATCAGACTAGGCTCCACTAACGCTTTACTCCACGGGATATTGCTTTTATCCCATGGGTGCTTAGTGTAGATCCAGATCAGCCAATCACATCTGTGCAGTCTTAACAGGATCTTAACTAGAAGCTACTGCAAACCAATACAGATAAGTGTAGCAGATCTACAGTGGTTCTAAAATATGACAAAAGATAAATCCATGGAGTAAACTGTTAATCCTTTCCTCCATATATACGCATTTTTACGCATGTGCAACCAGTGTAGATCCAGATCAGCAAGCACATCTGTGCCGATGATCAGGATCTGCACTGGTCGCATTTTGGTCAGAAATAATCTAACAAATCAAAAAGCCAACAGAGCAGATCCTGATCAGATGGCAAGGATGTGCTGGCTGATCTGAATCTACACTATTCGCCCATGCAATAAAGGTGTGTCTAATCATGAAGGAAAGGGTTAATTGAATATTCACAATTTTAAATCAAGGCTGATCTTGATCTACGCTGGTTCCAAATATGGCACAACCCTTTCCTCCATAGATATACCTTTATTGCCTTGGCAATAATAATATAATCAGACGGCACAGATGTGCTGGCTGACCTGGATCTACACTGGTCACACATAAGTAAAAATGCGTATTTATGGAGGAAAATGTTAAAGAGGTTGACATTAACTTACAACAACTAGGAGGGTATTTGTTACATCTCTGTGACCATTCAGGGCAGCTAAATGCAGTGGTGCAAATCCATCGTCCTTTTTCATATCCACTATCTGACGACATTTCTGTAAGATCTTCTCTGTGGCACTGAAGACGAGAAAAGTAATAAATTATCCTACCAGAATCAGCATTTTTGATAATTACGCCAATCTCACTAAAGTCAGATCTAACAAAATGTTAAATTTGATGACGGCCAGCAGACAGTGCACTCAAGTAATAGTGGATTTCCAGGATTGCTATTTTTAGAAATTGTCGACACAGGAAGCATGATTTATAACGCTCGCAAAATGATCTGAAGATGGCATTACATTAGAAATGCAAGCAATACTACACAAGCACAAATATCTCCAGTAAATAATGTCTTACGCAGGCTGTCTACAAAATACTATTTTTACTTTCACTTTTGCGATTTTGTAGGCAACAATCAGATTGGTTTAAAGGGTTAGTGATAAAAGCAAGTTTTAGTTACTTGTTGTCAGATTCTGTTAGTGTAACGGTTTTCATGAAATGATTTTTATCAGATTGTAATTACACTCACCTGACATTTCATATTTAATATATTTTCACAGAAACATATTGACGAGCTATGTGCATTGTGGTTGGAAAATTTAATATGTTTCATACTCATCTGGTTTTTTTTTAATTATTTCTGATTTGTTTCTGTTTTAGTAAGTGATTATGGGAGTGTGGAGAAAATATATACATTGTGTATGTATCTCACATCCAATGACTTATTCTGATAACATATGCACAAAAAAAGCATTTAAGATTAGGCAAAATTTAACAACTTCAAAACAATTTCTTTCAATACTTACTAGTTATTTCCCTTTAAAGCAGCATGATGAAGGACGTTAAAACCTCGTTTATTTTTCAGCGTAAAGTCTATGCCTGGATAATTAACAAGTAGATCTAGAATCTCAAGATTGTCTTTGCCGATAGCATCATGTAATGCTGTATCCCCATATGCATCCTGTAAAGTACAAACAAGAGACATTTGGAATATTCCGTAAAATTCCTTTTAAACACCAACAGGGGCTTTTACATTTTCTGTAAAGGTTTGTGTATAATCTATACTTAAAGATATTAGAAACACAACTTCTTTAAACACGAAATATATTTTACTTATTTTTATTCTAACTTTAGATTGTGAAGGATACCAGATAATTAATATGGAATAGCAGATTTTTTTCTCTCTAAAAATTGCAAGGAAGTGTTTATTAGGGCAGGGGCATTTAAAAGAAAGTTTACAGTATGTATTTTCATGTGTGCCAGGTTCAGATGGGGAAACTATCTGACTAGAGGGAAGTGCTTTCGTGTGGTAATGAGATTAATGCAAAGTTCCTGCCAAAATACAGTTTTGCTAGGGCTGGATTTTTTAAAATGAGCTACATGATAAATACACAAGTTTATCTTCTGCATACCTGTTAATTAACAATAGCCCTCTATTTCAGCAGTACATGAACACAGTCTAAATGTTGTTTATCGGAGTGTGATACTCCCTATGATTTAAGAAACTATCATGAAATTAGACTGGCCCCCTATCTGTATATTAGCATTAGCCCCCCATTTCAACTGTACAAAACAACCTATATGTTGTTCATTCTGGTAATTGACAGCTACTTGAGTGCTCTACTCACCACATCGTTAAAGTGGAAAACCAACTAACAAGACCAGAATGTTATGTTCTGTGGAACACATGTGTCGCCTGCAGCAAAAAGTTGAAATGTGGGCCTATGTTTAATTATATATATTTAAAAAAAGGTTAAAATTTGAAAGTTATAGGCAATATAAAGTTTCATATTAAAGTTGCATGTGAAAGGGAAATAAGTCATATTATAGTCAAACAGGAGTTATCATTCTTGTTGTTAGTTAATGAAGATGATAAATTCTGAATATTAAGTGAATAGGACAAGTACTTAAAGTTAAAGTCAACATTTAGTTCCGTGTTAAACTTGCATTTGAAAGGGGCATAACTCAAAAAATATTCAAACACGAGTTATGGTCCTTGTTGTAACTGATGTTGTTGTTCCTGAAGATGATATATTCCAAGTTTTAAATGAAAAGGACAAGTACTTTCAAAGTTATAGGCAACATTAAGTTTCATGTTTAAGTTTTATTTAAAAGGGGCATAACTGAAAAAATATTGAAACTGGAGTTATCATTCTTGTTGTCACAGATGGCGTCGTTCATGCTGATGATACATTCCAAGTATGAAGTGAATAGGACAAGTACTTTCAAAGTTATAAGCAACATTAAGTTTCATGTTAAACATGGGGACTACCGGACGACGCAGAAAGGCCGACGGACAATAGGATCCCTATGTGTCTACCTGCAGGCGACATAAAAACTGACTGGACCCCTACCTGTATATTCACATCAGCTCTCCATTTCAGCAGTACACGAACACATTCTAAATGTTGTTTATTCACAGCCACATGAAGTGTGCTACATTCCCCGTTGTTCAGGGCATTTATGCTGGCTCCTTTCTGTAACAGCAGTTCCATCACTTCAGCCTGATTCCTGAATAAAAGAACATGAAAATCCTTTGTTACAGCATACCTTTAACCCTTTACTCCAGCCAGCACATTTATGCTGTCTGATCAGGATCCGCACTGTACCCTTTTTGGTCAGAAACAGAGCAGATCCTGATTAGATGGCACAGATGTGCCGGCTGATCAATCTGGATCTACAATGTTTGGCCATGCCATAAAGGCCTGCATATGGAGGAAAGGGTTAATAGATGGGTGTCTTAGGAAATGGTTAATTGATTTTTTACGTGAGCTGAACAGTTGTATCCATAATTTTTTGTCATCTTTGTGCAAAAACAGTGTAAGTACCATTAAAATATGAAGGAGATATACCATTATTGCACTTAGGCAACAGTGTTATATTATCATTTCCTTTGTTTATTTTTAATTCTCCTGGTACATTGTATTATTTTAGAGGAATACTTTAGCTGGTGATGTGTTATTTTATAAGAGGTCTCTTAACCTTGATACAATAATTAACCAAAAATACCAAGCATACAAACCCAAAGGACGAGTAATGTAAGGCAGTATCTCCGTCTTCGTCTTGTAACTCAAGCCTCGCTCCAGCATTCAACAGTAAGTGAACAATCTCTTTGTGGCCCTGATGACTTGCTACCTGTAGAGCAGTTTTACCCGAACTCTTCTGATCTACCTGTAAGAATAAAACACCAATATTAGTTTAGAATATAACACTAATATCAGTTTAGAATATACCACTAATATTAGTGCACTTGAAAAGTTTACACTCATCCATAAACCTATAAAAAGTGTTATGTATAAATTGTTGGATATTTATTTTGAAAATAATATGTAATCTATGGAATTTTCACAAATATTTCATTGTCCATTGAGTAATTTCAAATGACTGACATACTTTCAAAATATTAATTTGGAGTACTTATTTTCAAAGAGTTCATGGCTCTGTCAATCCACAAATTTATAACCTGCACAAGAGATAGATTCAAATATAATTCCTCTTCACATATCTATATAAACTCTATAATTTCAAAACGTTTCGGCCATCGGCCTTCTTCAGTTGAAATTGCCACAACAAGTTTACATTTTCTTATAATCTCAACACACATACAGGAAGTTCAATTGTTTCAATATAATTCATTTTTTAAGAATATAACCTCCAAAATACTGATCTATAAAACACTATGAAATTTTATTCCCAGAATATAAAAAACAATCCATAACAAGTTCCAACTGGGTAAAAAAAGGTTAACATACCCCAAATTGTAGCAATAAATCAAATTTATCAGAAAAATTGATGACTAAATCATTATTTAACTGAATGAAGGTTTATGGGCTGTTCCAAATAACAATAGAAAGTGATAATTTTTTGACATCAATTGTATCTACCTTATGACAAAGAGTGATAATATTTTGCCGAAATTGTACCTACCTTATCAGGGAACTTGGTTATTATGTCTTTGACAACGTCTGTATGACCCTGTGCTGCCTCTCGTACCAATCTCTCCGGCCCCGTCTCCGTCTGATGGAGCTCCACTAGCTGGTCTAGCAGCGTGGTCAAGGACGCTGAAACAGAAGAAGAGCCTTGCTCTTCATAAAAGGGAGATAATACACTTCATAAAAGGGAAATTATACTTTTCTGACCTCATGGTCATCAACATGTCTTTGCTCTATATATAACACTTTTATGGCATATGAAAACTGTGTATATCCTGATCAGTCAGAACATCCGTGCCGTCTAATCACGGATCTGCACTGTTCACTTTTTTATTTGTTTCTGACCAAGAAGCAAACAGTGTTGATCCTAATCAGACAGCACAAATGTGCCGGCTGATCTGGATCTACACTGTTAGCATATTCGGTAAAATCCTTTACATGTATATTGAGTAAAACAATAATGTTTCTAGTGTTGTTTAATGGCCAAAACTAGCCTTTTGTTGTACATGTATTCAGTTATATTATTATTATTATTAGCGGTTCCTTGCAGTCATAAAATCAATTAAACTACATTCTACACTTTATTCCAATCAATTAATTTCATTGTGATATATATTCAGGCAAAAATCACAAATGATGTATTTGTCTAGGTATAAACTCCTGCAATTGTATATTTATAGTTAAGACATATAATGACATGGTGTAATTTCGCTGGGTATAAATCCACACATATACCCTAGCCTGAAATAAGGGAAATGTGTTGCTTGGATGTGCAGGCTGACCTGGATCATGACCTTGCCATATCCTATTGAGTAAAAGGTCAAAAAAGTGAACATACATATTTTCCGGCACTTACTTTGTAAATCCTCTCTCTCGTTGTGGCCCATCGTATTATTCAGATCTGATATCACATTGGCAGGGACTTGGGTCACACAAGCCGGATTAAAGGTCCAAGTCTGGGACCCTACAGCCACTCGTAGATCCCCGTCTGCATACACCTTCAGAACTCGACCAGTCTTGCCTAATGTCTGAAAAACAAAGGAAACTGGAGATGTGAATACATATTTAATTCAATAAATAAAAATGGATTTAAAACTTAGTTTTAACTTTACATTGATTGTGAAACAAGTTCTTTCAAGTAATATTTATCAATCAAGCTCAAGGACAGCTTCGTTAGTTGAAACCAGTACAAGTGAAACAGGCAAATAACCGAGAAGTCTCATCCCTGATGGCATCTGAACCTGCAGTCCATAGATAAGGAGTCAGACATTCTACCCCAAGACCACCGTTCCAAGAGCTTGGCATAAACTAGAATGTGTCCTCGGACACTGATGCCCCCACTGCTGCATCAATATTTGTAATAACAAAGGGCCATAACTCTGGTAAAAATAAAATGATCATCTGTGCAAGTTAGAAAGAAATCAGCCTGATAGTTTAGGAGGAGTTGATGACACAAGATTCGGCGGATGTACAAATAGATGTAAGTAAATATTGACAGACAGACAGACGAGTGCAACTCTATATGCCTCCCACTTTGTGGGGGCATAAAAAAGGGTCTTTCAATTATTATCACACACATATGAAGTCAAAGGTTAAGAAGCATTAAAACTTACAGCTTTCATGGAATCATTCCATTCTCCATGGTTCTTCTGTAGTTCTTTGACTGAATGGATTTTATCTGATATTCTGACAACATCCCCTACCGACGGTGTATGTACCTGCAAGAAATCAAAACAGCAAAGTAGGTTTTACTGTGATTACATTTGGTGTATATTTAGGCACAAATCTTTATTTCATTTTATTGACAAGTTATAGTTACTGAGTTTTAAAAGCAACATATATCTGGTATAAGCTGGAAGAGTGTTAAATTTATCACTTGTGTCACGCTCGTGTCTTTGTTAGAACCAAATTTAAGAGACAAAACCCAAGTACAAAAAGGGGCATTACTACGTGAAAATCCAAGTACAAAAGGGGGCATTACTACGTGAAAATCCAAGTACAAAAAAAGGCATTACTACGTGAAAATCCAAGTACAAAAAGGGGCATTACTACGTGAAAATCCAAGTACAAAAAGGGGCATTACTACGTGAAAATCCAAGTACAAAATGGGGTATTACTACCTGAAAATTCAAGTACAAAAAGGGGCATTACTACGTGAAAATCCAAGTACAAAATGGGGCATTACTACGAGAAAATCTAAGTACAAAAAGGGGCATTACTACGTGAAAATCCAAGTACAAAAAGGGGCATTACTATGTGAAAATCCAAGTACAAAAAGGGGCATTACTACGTGAAAATCTAAGTACAAAAAGGGGCATTACTACGTGAAAATCCAAGTACAAAAAAGGGCATTTCAATGTGAAAATCTAAGTACAAAAAGGGGATTACTATGTGAAAATTTTTGTACAAAAGGGGCATTACTATTTGAAAATCTAAGTACAAAAGGGGCATTACTTTGTGGAAAGTGACCCTGACGGAATGAAGTTGGTTTCATCTAAACACTTTGTCATAAGCAATAATTATTATTTGTAAGTATGAGGAAGAAATATTAAGAAATTGTCAAAGTTATAGCAAATGTTAAATCATAAATAATTTATATTATTTTTCATAAATCTCTTTTATATACAACACCAATCATTCTTAACCCTTTCCTCCATAGACACACCTTCATTGCGTGGGCGATCAATGTAGATCCAGATCAGCCGGCACACCTTTTCCCAATGTACATTTCCCAATGTACTGAAAAACACACCAAAGAATCTGCACTGTTCGCTTTCTGATTTGTTAGTTAATTTCCGACTTAAATGCGTCCAGTGCAAATCCTGATCAGATGGCATGTGCCAGCTGATCTGGATCTACACTGGTCGCACATGCATAAAAATGCGTATTAATGGAGGACAGGGTTAAAATGTTTAGATAATTTACGAAAACACACCTTCTTCAAAGCTCCAGGATGGAAGGTCCATCTGTTGGCACACCCGTCGTATTGTACCCTTACATCTCCCCGTTCTGTAATACGATGAACTGATCCGATTTTCCCAATGTACTGAAAAACACACCAAAGAAATGTTAATATTGTCTTCTAACAAATATCTTAAAATTATGGATGTTACTATCATATAAATTTTCATTACTGCTTAAGTGTTCATTCCCTAAGGTAAGGAAATATCTGCAAACATGAATGACTAAAAAATCCTTGGAAATCAATCTCGAACACATTTTTCTTACCTCCCCCATTCTTGGATTCCAGCCTCCATGACCTTCTTGCATCATTTTCAAGATGTCCGCCTCAAGGTCAACTCTAACTTTATCCCCGACCTTGAACTGATGTGTTATGCTCACACTTGTAGCCAGCTCCGGGAACTCTCCTGAAAACAGAACAAATCACCATTGTTAGACACATCAGGGGTGGATCTTGAAGGGGTTTAAGTGGTTTTGCTCAAACCCCCTTTTTGGGCAGCAATATTTCACTTTCATGGGAATTCGGCCAGATATTTGAAAACTATCGTGTTAGTATCCTAAGACTGCCTCAAAACCCCTTTCTGGAAATTTTGCATCACACCCTTCACATCATGACAAAATGGGTCCTATGGAATTGGCGACTAGTGTAGACCCAGATTAGCATGTGCATCCTTTATCATAATTAATGCACAAAATAAAATGTCATAAAGTGTATCCTAATATAAAAGTACCAATGTGAGAATTCAAACTCACGGGAATAATTCATTTGTGAATATTACGAAAATTCATTCCTGCTAAATTAAATGATTCAACAGCTGGTAATTCTTTTACCAAGAAGCATTGTAGATCGCAATCAAAGCAAGGATGTACAGGCTGATCTGGATTCACATACAGGATATACATCATATCAATGAAATAGAGTAAAATGTTTTTGTTTTGGTATGAGTCCTTACCTAACACGGGTAAATGGTCACTGTAATAAGTCCCTCCAACCGCTGCCTGTATATATTTCAGATCAACTTTTCCCTTGTGTCCAACCCGATATACGTTGGTTGACCCCGATGACCATGTGACAGCTGCCACACTTCTCCCCGATTCCGAATCCCAACCTCGAACATCAGTCACTTTACCAATTTTGCCTTCGCCTCCTAAAACACAGAAAATATTATTAATTCGTTAAACTGTTGAAAACTATTTTGGGCATGTCAAAAATAGAGGTGTCTGATAACTGCTGACGTTAATCCTTGTCTACTTGTGTCTGTGATTCATGGCAAATAATGAAATTGAATTATCAAATTTTATCACTCTTTGCCCCAAATCAGAGACAAAAGAGGACACAAGGCGACAAATGTATTGACAACCGTGGGTAGTGTTTAACTTTCCCCTTAGAATGAGCTAAATTTCGTTGAAAATGGTGAACTAATAAAATACTTACATGGCTTCCAATTTTTTAATCAATTTTTTTCTTGCCTTTATACCAAAAGTGACGTCACAGACCTTGTGGTATGGCCACCTTGATTATATGGTCAATATAATTACATAAGATTACTAAAAAAACTCACCAATTATGAGAAAATAACAGATAATTGTGTTTTCCAAATAAAGAAACAACCAAAACGTCCTGATTATTCAATGTCCTTAATAAACACAGATCGATACATTTTCGTAAGCTGGGTACCAGCCATTGAAAACTTACCATCTTGGTTTCCCCAGTCCCAATCAGGCCCTCTTACAACTCGGGCACCAGCAAAGTTTCCCCGTGACTGGATCTTAGAACTATCTCTTCGTTTTGGAACTTTTACACTGCAAAAGAAAAAAAAACATTGATCAAATATCCTTGCAATTTGAGTAGAGTTTAAAATCCAACTTACTAAATTTTTTTTGATACAGTTTTCAGTCCATTACATTAATATCAACAGATAATGGGTTTAATGTCTGATCCAAACTCAAAGGTAAAGGTCAAATTCTGCAAACAAAATTTTGTTTAACCCTTTACTACATGGGATATGGCTGTTTTCCCATTGGCAGACAAAGTAGATCCAGATCAGCCAGCACATTTATAGCATCTGATCAGGATCTATGCTGTTTGTTGTTAAGATTCAAAAGGTTATTTCTGACCATACAGTGACCATTGTAGATCTAGACAAGCTGGCAAAGATGTGCCAGCTAATCCGGATCAACACTGGATGCACACATTATAAAATCCAAATATATGGAGGATTGGGTTAAAACTTACCCTTTTGATGAAGCTGTATCAAATCTCAGGAATGAGTGGGACAAATCATGTTTATCTTCCATATAACACAGCGTACACAGGTCGAAATCGTGACACTTTGTACACTTCCATCTCATGCCCTGGATACCCTGGCTCTTGCAGCTGTCGCAGATGATATTTGGGTGTTTGATGCCTGCAAAAAACGTCAAATCATTTTTAAACGCCTTACACGTTCCGCTAAAGCTTGAACTCAGCTAAAGCTTGACCTTAACATGAACACTTTATAAACTTAATATTTGTGTGGGAAAATGAGAATGTATATTATTTTATTAATCAGGAAATTTAATATTGTTCATATTTGTTGAGTACTAATTTTCATTGATTTCGTGGAGAGATCAATCCACAAATTTAAACTCAACATGCAGGGATATTTGATCAATGTTTCTTTGTTTTGCAGACGAGTGTAAATGTGCCACAAATTTAAATATAAATGTTATGTAATCATGATGCAAGTAAATAAAATCTATACTGTTAGCAAATCAAGGACAAGAATTATTTATCAACCTGCTTGAAGCTCATATCCTGGTATACAACCACAGTGATTCCTCATTTGCTGTTGTTAAGGTAAACACCACAGTTTCCTACCTATAACAACCCTTCCTACTAGGATAATATCCTTGATACGACATCTTGGGTTGATGATTAGCGAACAGGAAATATAAAAATACAGCAAATCCTAAAATCTTTTCAACCATGTCTACAGTAAACCTTTACTACTTACTGATATTTAATTCAAAATAACTTAAAAATGTAAGAAAATAAAAAATCTCTGGTCTAAAAAAGCATTTAATGTGTACATGTGTAGATCCACAAGTAGCAATACGTGTAGATCCAGATCAGATTGCACTCTGGTCACACATGCAATAAAACATAAATGGAGGAAAGGGTTAATCCATATTCATGAAGTAGGGGCCAATCATTACAATGTATTACCAATGGCAGCATTGTCAAATATCCTGAGGTCATACGCCCCCTGATATCCCACTCTGTAATTTGTCCTTGACCCGGAGTCCCACTGAATCACAACAGTCTTGTCTGGCGATGTCGTACTCCCAGGTTTTCCGATTTCCACGACAGTACCAACATGACCTTCTCCGTCGTCTTGGTTACCCCATTTCCAGTCTGGACCTCTAACAACACGTAAACCAACTTCCATTCTGATCAACCTGTCACATCATGGATTAACTGAAATTAAATATAGAAATTAGAATTACTAAAGATTAGCAGAAATTTGAGCTAAATACATAGAGGTTATTTGTTTCATAATAATATTGGTTTTTAATTAAACAATTGGCTACTGTAACTTATAGTCTCTCTAGCAGCATAAAACCAAGTGTGGGGTACAACAATTTTGCTATTTACAAGTAACATAAAATCGAATATTTCACCCAAAAAAAAACTGAAAGGGAAAATAATCATTATGTCCACTATTGTTTTTATCTACTGTTCATGCAGAATTTAGGTTAAAGATCATAGTTCTGCAATTGGAGACAATTCTCCAACCCTAAGCTGCTGACTGGCTGAAATTGAACCAAGTCTCCAAACTGACCAATCAGAAGCTAGGGTTTTGGAGACTGGTATCCAATCTCAGTTTTATGATTCAAGTAGCACTTTAAATGCAGCAGTATCATACTAATTAAATTTTATAATTATAAAAAAAAACTGAAACACTAACAGCAAAATCCTTGTAAATTTTAACATAAACCTATCATCAAACCTTTAATTTGCGTAAACCAACCATAATAGTTGACAATAAACAAAACTTCTGTTTAACTGTCAAATTATTCTTATCACATTGATCAAGGAAGTTAATAGATAATTCTAACCAATAAAATTACTTTCCTACTTATTAACAAACTTTCTTGATGAAAATCCAATTAAAAGGTAACATTTCCTTAAAACACTGCATTTTGGTTATATAAAACACATAAAAAAATCTTTTTTTGTTTCCATCATTTATTATACTGGAAACCAGTCTCAATCTCGAGCTTCTGATTGGTTAAAACTGAGCACAGTCTCCTAGACTGACCAATAACAAGCTTGAGTTTTGAGACTAGTTTTCATTCTTACACACTATACATACTTTCTCTGCATTTATTGTGTGTGAACCTGACCAAGGAAAATCCTCAGTAATTAACACCACCTACTGTGGTATCATTTTAATTTCGCGGGGACTTATTTTCACGCATTTCGCACAATTGGCATTTTCGAACAGAAATAAATTCGCACAATTGTATTGCTCCTATAGGATATTATAATTATGTTGATAATTTCCATTGGGGTTTGATTTCGCCCACACCACTTTGCGAGAAATAAGCGAAAATTAATCCAACGCGAAATATAATGATAGCACAGTATCCAATTCTATCATCAGTTCTGTAGAATATTGAACACTGGCGGAAAAGAATGAGATTTCCAAAAATCCACATATTTCACTCTGAAATAATCTCTGAGAATGATAAATCCTATTCTCTTTGTATTTTATTGCAAGAAACTTTTAGTATTTTAGTAGATCAATTTCTGTATTTTATTTCTGATAAAATGAATGTTTGATAACCCTTTACATGGGACATGGTGGTTATAAAATATAAAACTGAGATTTGAAACCAGTCTCAAATTTCAAGCATCTGATTGGCTGAAATGGCGACTGGTATTTCAGCCAAGCAGATGCTTGAGATTTGAGACTGGTTTCCATTCTCAGTTTTATAACCTTGGGCAATGGTGGTTATGGCAAAAAGATCAGTTGGCACATCTTTTAAATATATCTGTTTACTGTGTTGTCCATTTAATTTCACTGGTGCAAAATTTCTAAGTGAAAAAGGGGCATAACTTGAAAGGAATTTAAACAAAAGCTTAAGTAAATCGTTGTTTAAATGATGTAGATTACAATGGTTAACATATATTCCAAATTTCAAGTCATAACCATTTCCAAGTTCTGTACCAAGTGCATTAAACATTAAGGGATGGACGTTGGGGTGAGTAGGAAATTAGCTTTCATATTTTTTTTAATAGTCAAACGAAAACACTTTTGCATGGTCATAAATTTGTGCAATTCAATTTTTGTATGAAAAAGATTACATCTTTGGAGTTTGTTGTAGGTTTGAATTTGTATGTTTGAATATTTGAAAATCAAACCTTTACTACATGGGATATGGCTCATATCACATGGGCACAACACTGTTCTTTTTATCAATTTGTTTGGTTATTTCAGAGCAAGATAGGACCAGTGCAGATACAGTTCAGACAGTGCTGTGCCCAAGGTTATAAAACTGAGCTTGGAAACCAGTCTCAAATCTCAAGTATCTGATTGGCTGAAATGGCGACTGGTCGCCATTTCAGCCAATCAGATGCTTGAGATTTGAGACTGGTTTCCATGCTCAGTTTTATAACCTTCAACCCAGATGTGCAGGTTGATCTGGATCAACACTAGTCGCCCCAGGAATATGAGCCATATTCCATGGTGTGAAGGGTTAAAATTTAAAACCTGAGCATAATAATTAACAGTTATTACAGATGATCGAAGTGTCTCGCCCCAAAATTTCTACAACTGATAATCAATTCCAATAACTGAGTCAAGAGACCAATCTGAAATCTCAAGCATCTGATTGACTAAAATGGCCACTGGCGACTGGTCACCATTTCAGCAAATCAGATGCTTGAGATTTCAGACTGGTTTCTGGCTTTAGTTTTATGATCTTTTCACATGATAATCAATTCCAATAACTGAAACTATTTCCTTCTGTTATCCATTAAACGTTTTTCCAAATCGAACACAAACAGTTAGACAACATTCAATTACCCGGTACATCTAAACAAATAAGCAACAAGTGAATTTCCTGGAGTCATTGTTTGAATCAAATGTGTCTGACTCGATGTAAAAAGTTATCCAGATTTCTCACTCAAGTAATGAAATCAATGTTCAATATTATTTCTAGGAGATTTCAAATACGTGCAACAGGTCTATAGTCTGGTTCATATTGTCGCGCCAACAACTTACTCCATATATTTTTCATAGCTTTTGTTGCATGTATGACCAGTGTAGATCCAGATCATCCAGCACATTTGTGTCCTTTGATCTGGATCTACACTGGTTGACTTTATCAGAAATAACCCAATACATATTAAAACACTGTGTACAACACATTTAGATGGCACAAATGTGCCAGCTCAGCTGATCAGGATCTACACTGTCTGCCTTTGGGGTAACAGCAATATCCCATGGGGTAAAGGGTTTAAAAAAAATCCTGGTGCCAAGGTTATAAAGCTGAGATTGGAAACCAGTCTCAAATCTCAAGCATCTGATTGGCTGAAATGGCGACTGGTCGCCATTTCAGCCAATCAGATGCTTGAGATTTGAGACTGGTTTCCATGCTCAGTTTTATAACCTTGGGCACTGGCCGATTTTTTTCATCAAATAAACCGTTTAATAAAAACAACTCTATGTTAAACATACATCATCATGATCCAAGATTAATATTAATTTCTGAACAATTTCTGCAAAACTTTTATTTACATTAAGCACAGTAAAACTACTGTTATATTATAATACATTTATATCTTTCTGTGAATTTAGTTTTTGCATATTTCTTGGCAGGGAATGTGCAGAAAATAAAACCCTTGTGAAATCAAACCATTGAATAATATCCTAAGTCTTGTGAGATTTTTATACGAAAAGTGCCTGATTTTTAGTCAGTGCGAAAATGTCATTTATGTCTATCGTGCAAAACTTTATTACTAACATATCAACAAAGCAATCTAGGGTTAAAAAACACACAAATATACAGTCTATAAACATCAACATATTCCAAGATCAATTTAAATTTTCACATCACTTCCTGCAAAACTCCAATCGACTTTGAAACTCAATGTCAAAACTACTTCGGAAATTTCTCTCAAAAGGAAATTACTAAGCCAAGCAAAATTTTAAAACCACAACCTTAAATTTTATTTTCTAATCTTTGGTTATTAATAACAATTCCTGGTAGAATATGTGGAGTGCTGGCACTCTTTTACAGAATTAAGCAACTTGTTCATAGATTAGAAAAAAATAAAGATAAATAAAACTGTCTGAAATATTTTTTCAACCGAGGTTTCTTTAATACTTTTTGAAAACCAGGCATCATTAATTTTGATTCACTTAGTGGAATTTTTTAAGAGGTCCTAATCAGAACATTACAATTCAAATATGTTGTATTTTATAAGCCTTATCCCATGAGTGAAAAGACCAGAGAAGATCCTGATGAACCAGTACAAATGTACCGTCTGATCTGGATCTATTCTGTTTGCCTCTTGGTTAGAAAAAAAGCTATCTAATGTAAAAGCCAAGAACATAAATTGGAAGTGTTTTAGCAGTTGGCAGTCAGGAAATTTTCAGAAAACCAGAAAAAGGCAACACCAGTACAGTGTTGATTGTTTAAATTCTATTAACAAGTAAAACTTTAAACTCAAATGAAGCAATTAATATGCTAGTGTCCAAACTTTCAATAAAATGTTTGTTTTAGACCTGACCCTTCTTTAAATACTGTTAATGCTTGATTGCCGGATTGATGATTTTTGTACACATGCATGATGCTGTTAAAAGGTCTCTCGGATGAACTAGACCAATCCAAATGTTTATAATTATTTGTTTGGTTTTACTGTATGTCCTTGCAAACAAGTGGTATGGTTTCTTTTGGACACTAGTATATTATATAAATCAGTAACAGCTAACTTTTAACCCTATACTCCATCATAGCCGCATTTTTACACTATGTGCCACCGATGTTGATCCAGATCAGCCGGCACATTCATGCCTTCTTATCAGGATCTGCACTGGTTGCATTTTGGTCAGAAATAACCTAACAAATCTAAAAGTGAACAGTTCAGATCCTGATCAGATGGCACAAATATGCCAGCTTATCTTTATCTACACTATTTGCCCATGCAATAAAGGTAATACTATATCTATGGAGTAAAGGCTGAAAGGGAGTATACATATGGAATATACAAATACTAGTTCGAGTTATGAAACTTAACCCTTGAAATAGGGATGGCTTAAATCACATTTGTTAACAGTATAGATCCCTATCAGTCTGTGCATCTGTACAGTCAGATAAGGATCTACACTGTTTGTGTTTTGGTGAGAAATTTATCAAATGAATCTAAAAGCAAACAATGTAGATTCTGATAAGGCTGCATGGATGGTCTGGATCTAAACTGGTTGCACATGGCATATAAACTGTATCAATATGGTAAATGGTAAAATTATATGCAACTAAAGTCATTGGTTGAACATGGTATATAAGCTATATCTAGGCATTAAAGTTTGAAAGAATTAAACTTAGGCCAATGCCTTAGTTCAATATGTTATTAACCCTTTATTCCATGGAAAATGGCTGTTATCCCATGCCTTATAGTGTAGATCCAGATCAGCCAGCACATCAGTGCCATCCGATCAAGTTCTACATTGTATGTATTTTGATTCATTAGGTTATTTCTGACCAAGAAGCAAGCAGTGTAGAACCTGATCAGATGTCACAGGTGTGCTGGCTAATCTGAATCTACACTATTCACAAAATGTCATGTGTTCAATCCCAAATAAATGGAGTAAAGGGGAAAATAGTGCTACTAGATATATGAACAATCAGCTTTAAACCTGACCATGTTAATACATAAGATCTGGCCAGGAAATATAAGCATTGATCTCTGTAAACTCTTATCAGTAATTCAATAAGGAACTGGTCACTCTCCAAACAATTTATGGAAGCTACAATGAAAACAAATAGGAAGTTTTACCCTTTCCTCCATATATACACCCCTTATCGCATGAGCAAACAGTGTAGATCCAGATCAGCCAGTACATCCTTGCTGTCTGATCAGAATCTGCACTATTCACGGACTGGTCAGAAATATCCTAATCAAATACTCAACAGTGCAGATCCTGATCAGATGGCACAGATGTATATATGCTATAAAAAGGCGTATGATTATGAATGGAGGAAAGGGTTAAAATGTTTCAATACAGAAACTTATCATGCACTGTGGGCTCACTTGGTAACACCAATTAAAACTCTGTGTATGCACTAATCTGAGCACCACACATTCAATACCCACATTCAATAAACTGTGCGGAATTTGCACTTAACCCTTTCCTCCATATATTCTCATTTTTACGCATGTGCGACCAGTGTAGATCCAGATCAGAGGGCGCATTGTTCGCATTTTGGTCAGAAATAACCTTACCAATCAAAAATGTGTCGGCTGATCTGGATTTAAACTGTTAACCCTTGCAATAAAGGTGTATCTATGGAGGAAAGGGTTAATTAACCAGGATAAACTGATTCAACTGAGCGGATTGCAATAACCACCAAGGCTTTTTTCACTGCTAGGGGAAGGGGCCCATGCTCTATACTTTTGGTGGAAATAGTGTTATTTTTTCTCAGAAGGGGAATGAAAAAACCTGATTAAAAGTAAAATACTTTCTGGGAAAAACTGCATGATTTTAAAGACATTTTATGAGGGGAAGGCGCCCATAAATGGCCCCTACTAAAGAAGGAAAAAAGCCCTTGGCTGAAGGTTATAAAACTGAGTTTGGAAACCAGTCTCAAATTTCAAGCATCTGATTGGCTGAAATGGTGACCAGTCGCCATTTCAGTCAATCAGATGCTTGAGATTTGAGACTTGTTTCCATGCTCAGCTTTATAACCTTGGGCACTGACCACACTAGGTCGCGCCTTTTTTACTGTGACTGTGGATTATTGAGTCCATCTTGCACTATACTCCTTAGAACACAACACTCACAAAAGCAGGTCACCAGGTTAAAATTATTTAGCTTTGCCTTTTAAGGCTTCACAAACTTAACAACCCAACTGTTTTCCATACCCAAATAAAAACCATTAAATACTGATTCAATCCTTAAATATCTTCATCATTTATCAAAGATTAGACAGAGTTTAGAAACTCCAACTGGCACACAAACAATATTCTTGGCCACCATTTTCCAGAACAATTCCTTGTTTGGTCTCTATCATAGAAAATGTGTCTTAATATATACCATAAAGCTCATTTTAAACACCCCTAACCTAAGAAATGCCCCTATGTTATTTTTATGGAAAAAAATCAGATAACCCATATTTATTATCCAATATCCTTCAAAATCTTATATTAGAATAAAAATAGTTAATATATATAATAAGCACCTCACTTTCAAAAATGTAATGCCCCCGGGTGCTTAAAAGGAATTTTACAGTATCTGTAATTCAATATGATGCTGGTCAGCTTCCAAACTTTATCATTAATTTAACACAGAAGGCAAAATAGGAGGAAAATTGTGTCAGAGTAAATACTCAATACTTGGACTTTTCCTCTGCTCTGAATCAAATAATGGGTCTAGATTTCATTCATTGTTCAGAATTTTGCTGTGATACAAGTTCTTATGCCCAGAGTGATTTTTTGCTCTTGTAACCCTTTCCTCCATAGACACACCTTTATTGCATGGGCGGACAGTGTAGATCCAGATCAGCCAGCACATCAGTGACGTCTGATCAGGATCTGCACTGCTTGCATATTGGTCAGAAATTACCTAAAGAATCAATATTCTTCCATATAAACACACTTATGGCATGGGCGAACAGTTTAGATCCAGATTAGCTGGCACATCTGTGAAGTATGATCAGGATCTGCCATGTTCGCTATTCGATTTATTTGGCTATTTATGACCAAAAAGTGACCATTGCACATCCTGATCAGGTGGCGCAAATGTGCAGGCTGATCGGGATCTACACTTGTAGCATATTTACGGAGGAAAGGGTTGAAGTCTGTGATATATGAAACAGTTACAGATTCACAGAGGAACAATTTAAAAGAGAAATATCCTGGATTTCTCTAAATTTGATTTATTATTTTGAGTTTAAATAACTGAAACACTCAAACTGTATTAATTAGGCAAATCTGGAACCAAGATCATCAAACTAAGATTGGAGTCCAGTCTCAAATCTCAAGCCTCGCACTGCCTGAAATGGAGACTAGTCAGCCAATCAGATGCCTGATATTTAAGACTTGAGTTTTATGATCTTGGGCATAGGTCATCTGTCAACCCTTTCCTCCATAATTATGTATGCTTTTAAAGAATGGCTTTGGCAAGAAGTGTGTAGATTCAGATCTGTTGGCACATCAGTGCCATCTGATCAGGATCTACACAGTTTGTTTTTTTTATTTATTAGGTTATTTCTGGCCAAAAAGCGAACATTGCAGATCCTGATCTGATGGCACAGAGTCCTTGGCTGATCTGGATCTACACTGGCTGAACACACATAAACAGGCCTATATATCAGGCATTCCACTAGCTGGTGAATCCCAAGGGTCATTTTGAAGATATTTTAGGGGATTTGGCCAATTAATAGCCAAAATACCCCTAATTTAAGACAAAATGACCCTTCAGCTATAATCTTAGAGGTCATAATCAGGCTTTTTAGAAATTTCAAGAGTCAAAGGGTCAACTCCCGTGTCACATGGAACCCCTGATATATGGAGTAAAGGGTTAAACTTGTACAAGCATCACAACGCTGACCTTTTTCTTTTTTACCAAAACTGTAAATAACTTTTCTTACTTTCTAACTCCACCTATCTACCACAAATACAGTGTTTGGCTGCAAATCTGGGGAATAAATTTAACTTCAACCCCTTCCTCTGTATTATATATATTTGGATTTTATTGCAGACCCAGATCAGCTGGCACATCAAGTTTGTTGTTCCATTCAAATTTAAGTGCTATATGCTCAGCTTTATTTAACATTAATTTGCCCTAACAACTGAAAAGAATAATTAATTCCCTTTCTGTTAAAAGGACAGAACTATTGAAAATAACTAGTTTTGTCAACAAAAGTTTACTCAGCTATCACTTCGGAATATGTCACTGGGGTCATCATGTTATACCACAACTATTTAATAATTAAAATTTTTGTAGTTGTTGATTGTGTTTTGTCTTTACTAATTTTAAAGAGGCCAATGTCTATAATTCACCTTCATCAAACAGGAATAAAATTTAAGATTATAATTACCAGCAAAGACTTATGATGTGTTTGAATTCTTCGCACTGCATGGTTTTTAGGGATTGGGGATGCGGCCCTAGCCAGTCAATAGGGGAATATTCAGATGTTTTTCCAGTTTGGAGGAAAATTATTAATCCCTTTTATCAAATCATAGGAAAATACAGATTTAATAATTATACACATTAAAACAAGCAAACAAAACTTTTATTCTTCATAATTCAAAAATGACATTTCCATGATATGAATCTTTTTAAAACAGCCATTTGTTTGATTTTCTGAGGTGGTTCACTAGTTAAGACATTGCTGACAAAACCTTTCATTGGAGTTTCTAATGCCAAAGAACTTTGCTATTCCAGCTTTCTAAACTATTAAAATCTATCTATATAATACAATGACAAAATTTGGTGTGTTACTGTTATTACCAGTTTTAATTGATTCACATTTATTTCCCTTACTACAACAATTTAGATTGACAAAGTTGAATTAATAAAACTGACAAATAATATTCAAGATAACTGAAGTGATGATAGACTCTGGCACAGCAAGTCTGGTCTGTGAGATGGTCTGGTCCAGTAGACAGTATGGCTGATGATGCCGTATTTCGGCGTCTAATATATATATAAAACTGCACTGTCATTGCCCTTTTTAGCACAAGTTAAAAGAAAGTGTCATGTGCTAGGAGAGTCAGCGCAAAAGTCTGGAAAACACCCAAAGTCCGAGCTGTCAGACAAAAATTCTGGTAGCCCAGTGGCTACAGTTATTTTAAAATTTGTTGTGTGCAGACTAGAATGGTGTGCAGACTATCCAATATGTCAATTCCTGTTATGAAACAACTAGCACTGATAAGTATACTGAATTAATGAAAAAGTTCGATTAGATTATACTGGAATTCCCAAATTTTTTTATCCCTTTTTCAGTCATGCCAATTTTTCCCCGAGGTGCAGAATCGCGTTGTTGCTATATGTGAATTTATTCAAGATTGTGAAATATTATTTACATAAGTGTTTGGCTACAATATAAATTTCTGATTACCTCAACAAATTTGTCGAAAATGATGGAATTTTATCAACTTTCAGTAACAGGAAGTAAACTCCTTTTAGAACTGCAGCAAATATTCGTGCGCATCTTTATGGTCAATTTTCTGGTAAACATAAAACTAATTTACAAAGATTGAATTTATCAAATTGTTGATCGTAATAAATGTGTTAAAATGTGAATTAACGACATAAGAGCTTATTTTTATATACAAATCGGTTGGTCAATAATACCGAAACGGGCACTTCCTGCCACTTTTATTGGCTGTCGTAAAGGATTTTATTTTTTGAATCCGACAATAGTTAATGTATTTCTATACCATGTGTATTATGCGTTTTGGCATCATATCTAACAAAAATAATAATTATGATGTTCTTATATAATTTTTCAATATTTTTTATCATCTTTTATAGAACACGTTTGTGTCCGGATTTGACAAATGTAACTCCGGACGGGTGACCATAATTGTAAATTGAAAGAAAGTTATTTTGGTCGCCATTTTATGATACTTTCTTCGGTATTTGTGGATTTTATACATTTGTGCCTCCACAATGGAGGAAATCAAGGAGACGAAAATTATCTACCATATTGATGATGAAGATACGCCATATCTAATAAAACTGAATATTCCTGCAGATCGCGTGACACTCGGTGACTTCAAAAATGCTCTCAATCGTCCAAATTATAAATTTTTCTTCAAATCTATGGACGATGACTTCGGGTAAGACAACATTATCACTCCTATTAAATAAGAGTTTATATCATTCATATGTCTGTCATGATTTGTTTGATGCCAATGCATGTGACAGTTGTTGTAAATATTACTCTGTGACCTATATGACTCATCTGGTTCCCAGGTCTACAGTTGTGCAAAAAGTTGTTTTTCCCCAACTTGTGACCTTTGACTTTGTCATTAGTTATTGGCACTTGTGTTGATGTTCTGAAACTGTGCCATCATGTAATTTCAAATAGCAGTGTATGCATTATGGAAAAGGAAAGTACAAGAACTAATGTACTGTATGCCCACAATTGCCACATCCATTCTTCTCAGTTCTAGCCATTGCAACAACATAAGTTGTTGATTTGATAATGTCATGCATAAGTTTTGATGTATAAACTCAGAACAAGTTGTTTGATTAACATATATATTAAGGTGTCAAATTTATGTTGTTTGATTTTTGGAAACATTTCATTTATATGTAAATATTCTTCAAATTATTAACAATTGCTGGCATTACAGGTTATTGTGGGCTATGTGGTGATTTTTGTATGACATCAGTGTTCATGCATTTCTGCACATTTTTCTTGATTAACGAACACCTTTAAGTGGAAAACACTCTTCCCATTCCCTGGAACATGCCAGTATAACAAAAAAATTATACCAATGTCACACAGATCTTTGTAAACTCTTGTTTTTCAGAGTTGTGAAAGAAGAAATAATTGATGAGGAGCAAAGACTTCCGTGCTTCAATGGTAGAGTTGTCTCATGGGTAAGAATGCAAAAGGATGCTCTTTACACTTTACTCCATGAGATGTGGCTTATAACCCAGAGGCAACCAGTAGATCCTGTTCATAATAATGGACCAATACACCGATGATATATACATTTTAAAAAGCACTCCAAGCATATAGTTTCGTTTTAATACCCATGTTTTCTGTGTAAAAGAATGTAAAACAGACCTGTGCAAATATCATGGGATGTTGTTACATGTACTTTTTTCTACAACAGCTCCAATAAAATTTTGAATGTAAAGTGAATTCCAATTCACAAAGCTGCATCCCAGTTATTCACATACATCTTCTCTGTGTTTCAGTTGGTGGCAGCCGAGGGAAGCAATGCTTCTGACACACAGTCACACCGTGCTGACTCCGAGGCAGGAGATATACACATGCCAACAGAGAGAGTTGGTGGTATAGGTGATAGTCGGCCTCCATCTTTTCAGTAAGTGCATGAGATCACAATATTCAGTGGAGAGATTCATAAACCTTATTTTGACTATGGGGCCATTTTGATGCAAGAAAAGTTTTTTTTAAATGTTCAACTTGAAAACTCTTGACATGGGTCAAATTGCCCCATTTGTCTGACAGTTGTTTAAAAAACACATAATTTGTACAGCTTTTCTGAGGAATTGTAAGGTTAGATAATGTTTAGAAACTTGAAGATGTTTTTTGACACTATGTATGGGATAAGATTCCTTATAGTACAAGTGCTGAATACTATTTAAAACAATGCTTGGGCTTTGAAAATCTGTTACATCTTGTAATCTTGAGTTCTCGATCAAGAGTCTAAATTCACTTAAAATATTAAATTTGCGATGTACTGAAAATTCTGCATTGTGAAAAGTGTTGACGGTTGATTTTCAAAAGTTAATGAAAAGTTTAAGTAAGATACAAAAGTTTGACATTAAACATAGTTTTAAGCTAAACTATTTAGTCACAAGTGAAACATAAAAAAGATTTCTCGAACCAAGGGAGACAATTTCTTGTCCAATTTCCCCCAAGTCTTTCATTACAGTAATTTCAGTATGGTCTTTACTCCACAGATAGAGCTTTATTGCAATGGGCAAACAGTGTAGATCCTGATCCATGCCTTCTGACCAGGATCTGCACTGTTAGCATTTTTGGTCAGTTTAGTCACCTTTTACATCAAAAAGCAAACAGTGAAGAACCTAATCAGACGGCATGGATGAGCCAGCTGATCTAGATCTACACTGTTTGCACTTGCATTAAAACATGTTTATATGGAGTAAAGGGTTAAGCACCTGTAAAATTGGATGTATTTGTATTTTAGTGCGAATGCCTCATTAGCGAGCCGAGACGACCACTGTGACACATGTACCGAGACCGATTCCCTCATCAGCTCTAGAAGAGGTAGGGTCAAGTATTGTATCTTAGTTCTTCAAGTTGCTAGTTTGTATTCATAAACAAGAAAACATGCTTATAATGTTCTAATGAACTACCAAAGATTGTCAAAATAATCATTAATTCAGTTGTTTAGTTTCTGAGAAAATACAGTCTTTTTCATTTGCAATGTTTATATTCTGTATGTACATCTTTTGATACAAACAAAATTAAATTTACATCATCATTGACGTCTGCGTTTTACAGTACCTGTATTGAGTCTAAACAAACTTTAAAATTTTGTCATATATCCAGATATACCTAATGTCGCAGTTTTTTGCAATAAGATTATGAAAAGTGATAGTATTTTGAATAACAGTTGTCTAAGAGATTTAAGTTGTGATGTTTTCCTGTTCTAGAATACAAAAGTGACTTCTCTGTGCTAGTGTAATTATGTTGTTACACCTTTACTCCGTGGAACATTGCTTATATTCTACTTGCAATCGTTATAAACCCATACGAGTCTGATCATCCATACAGTCTGATCTGGATCGAAACTGTTTGCTACTTTATCGGAAATAACCGAATGAATCGTAAAGGAACACATGGAGATCTTGATCAGACTACAGTGGTTGCTGGCTCATCCGGGTCTACACTGTTTGCACATGAGATATAAGCCATATCTCATGGAGAACAGGTTTAAATATTGTGCCATGTCATTAATAGATGTTGTGGCCTTTGCATGAACTCCATAAATTTCGTTTCTAGCGATAAAGCTACATGTTTCAAATATAACATGTCCATGGAATATGGCTGTTACCCATGGGCATTAAGTGAAATCTGATCAGGATCTACACTGTTCCCTTTTTTATTAACCCTTTCTTCCATAAAAACACTTTTTACGCATATGCAACCAGTGTGAATCAAGATTAGCCGGCACATCCGTGCCATTTGATCATGATCTGCACTGGTCCCATTTTTGTCTGAAATAACCTAACTGATGTGCTGGCTGATCTGGATCTACACTGTTTGCCCACACAATAAAGGTGTGTCTATGGAGGAAAGTGTAAACTATGTCCTTCCTGACCAAACAGTGTAAATCTGATTTAATCCTGATCAAGTAACTGCTATATTCCATTGAGTACAGCATTAAAAAGATTAATGTCAGTTTGATGATATTACTGATAATAATCTTGTACTATTACATTTCCTCTTATTAGAGAGGATTGTTAACAATATACAGAATGTTTTGCTTTAACCCATTCCTGTATAGGCACACCTTTATTGCTAGGGCGAACAGTTTAGATCCAGATCAGCCGGCACATCCATGCCATCTGATCAGGATCTAAACTGTTCGCTTTTTGATTCATTATCTTATTTTTGACCAAAATGCGACCAGTGCAGATCCTGATCAGACGGCACGGATGTGCCGGCTGATCTGGATCTTCACTGGTTGCACATGCATAAAAATGCGTATCTATACAGGAAAGGGTTAACTTTCTTTTTTACTGTTAAACTGCTATGCACAGCAATTGGTACATTTTCAATCAGTGTATATATTCAGGGTCTATACTGATAGTTATGTAACACATATATTTAGTAAATGTCATTGTGTGTGTTTAGACAGAAACATTTATAGTCAGAGAAAGTCTTTTAAGTTATCCTAGCAGGAATAAGAATAGCATTTCTTGTTTATTTTCTCCAAATTTTTGGTTACACGGTTACAGCCCTTTGATACTAACACAGTTCAAACATTTTTAACAACTACAAAATTACTTGAGTGGCTTAATGTACTCATTGACAAAAATGATCATTTTCTATTATTACATCAATATATACAGTATCCTTAACCGTAACTTTTTTTTTTATTTCACAGTTATGCCCCTTTCATACTGAATTCAAACATTGTTTAATAATATTTAACCCACTTGAGTGACTCACCAATCAGATTATTTTTAATAAATCAGCATACAATACTGTACCATATTTTGATGTTTGCAATAGTTGACTATCGTTTAATGTTTTCTGACATAAAATTTGCGAGGTACTCCCTTTCCAATATTTCTGATTTGTTTGATAAAAAATCATAAAATTAAAAAAAATGTGTTTGTTTCATTGAAATATTGATTGTATTTCAAATGTGAACATCAAAAACTGATATTCTATCATGTCTATGCCACTCACAAAGATATCAGTTTCTATTGTACATTTATGTAATAAAATCTGTATTTTACTGAAACAAACTATCCTCATCGTTTTCCAAAATTAAATTTCCTGGGTTGCAAATTGAATGTACTATTGTTATTATGTAGACGGTCGTCACCGAAGTTCACGGCACTCATCTCATAAACTTTGTAACCACAGTTGTTGTCGAGACAACTCTAGTCTTGGTAAGATTTTCTTTATGGGTTGTGTCCCTTTATTGCACTAATGCACATTGCGGGCATGGAGCATTGGGCTTTTAAGAAGGCGAAGACATGCACATGTATGTAATCAAAAAATTAATGCTTTCTGAACTAATTTGTTCCAAATTACTGTTTAACCCTTTCCTCCATAGACTCACCTTTATTGTGTGAGTGAACAGTGTAGATCCAGATCAGCCGGCACATCCATGCCATTTGATCAGGATCTGCATTGTTTGCTTTATGATTCGTTCAGTTATTTCTGACAAAAATGTGACCAGTGCAGATCCTGGTCAGATGGCATTGATTTGCCAGGTGATCTTAATCTACACTGGTTGCACATGCGTAAAAATGCATATATATGGAGGAAAGTGTTAAGAAAATTGTAAGGTGACACAGAAATGGTTCAGAATAAATAAATCAAAAACATAAATAAATATCGGGTATTTTTTTCACTTTGCTCAAATATTGAGACAGAAACAGCAAATACCATTTCCTGTGGGCATAAAATCTTTGTTCCAATTAAGTTATAATTCACAAGATTGCTTTGTTTAATTTCACTATTTGTCACAGTGTGAAATGTTTGTTTTAAACCTTCACAAAATTTACAGTAAAAACGCATAAAATAAGTTTAATCCTTAATTCCATATATACATGTTTTATTGCATAAAGCCGAAAAATTGCAGTCTGGGTAAAAAAAAAGACTGTCGGTCGGGTGATCAGAAACAAGAGTTTGTGGGTTTGTTTTTTTTCGGCCTTAGCCACCATGTATATCCAGGTCAGCCAACACAATAGTGCCATCTGATATGGATCTATACTGTTGGCTTTTAGATTCTTTATGATATTTCTGATCAAAGCTCAAACAGTGCATATCCTGGAACAGATCTGAATCTACACTAGTTGCTCACTCGATAAAACTTGCCTATGTGGAGTATAAGGTTAAAAAAACTGTAAGTAGCTTATTTAGTGCTCCATGCCCCAGTTTATTATCCAGGTGCTCAAACTATTTCTTGCAAACTTGCAGAAGGTACAATTACTATCATATGCTTGTAAAATGTTCTCACTGAATTGGCTTTGACTTTACAGTAGCTGTCAAAAATCCTTTTAGAGACAATTGGCTAGGCTTGGGCTTATAATTGCACATTCTGCTCCATGCCTTTTCACGGACAAGCTTTTACAGTGAAATCTCACTATTAAGACCACAACTGGAACTTGAGAGGTGGTCTTAAAAGTAGGGTATTTTTAAAACTTGGGTAGAAAATAGTGCAAAAATGTTAAAAGGGACATTGAAATAGTGGCCTTATAATTTGGATTGTCTTATTTTTGGGTCGTCTTTTTGAGGGGTTTTATTGTATCCTTAAGACCAAAACATTTATATATTTAACCCTTGACTCCATGGGATATGACTGTAATCCCACGACAAACAGAGTAAATGCAGATCAGCCAGCACATCTGTGCCTCTGATCTGGATCTACACTGGTTGTACAAGCATTAAAATGCGTATATGTGGAGAAATGAATTAAGGTAAGACCTGTGTAATGAATACCTATATCCAGAAGAGTATCCAAGGGAGGTAACTATAGTAGTAAATTAGCATAGATTTCTGTCATCCAAGAGGACCAGGGTTCAAATCCCACTGGAAGCTGTTTTTTTTTTATAAGCCTAGAGCTTAAATAATTGGCATATTTCTTTTTTTCGTGTGTAATTCTGTCATTGAATATAAAATTCTCATGATTTAAACTAAAATAAGCAAAATAATCAAGATTAAAGGGGTTTTCTCTGTCAGAATAGTGTTTATTCAAGTCATCAATTTGAAAATTTCTAAAACTGGACGGTAAACTTCTCTGAAATTTTGTTTAAATTTTGTTTAAGGTATATAGTTAAAAAATGGTAAAGTTTGGTATATTGCACCAATCAGGATTTTGCACAATTTTCATTAATTTAGTCTTGTGAAATATAAAAAATGCATTTTTTAAATTTATTTGGTCAAAAAATGTCATTTTAAGATAAATTCTGTATTTATATATTATATCTTTAATTGGTTTAGTAAAATATAACATATTTTGGATAAACTGTAAAAAATTAGGGTTGAATTTATCAATAACAAAAAATTTTGTCACCGATTAAAGAAATTGGATACTTTCACGTTTTTTTCTCACTTTTTTAAATAAAAAAAAACTAAAAATCTCAAAAACTACACGGTGAAAATCATTAAAATTTTGCATACAAGACAGTGGTATGAAACAGTTGATGAAAATATAATCAGATTTTGGATTCTTAATAGTGCCTATTACACAGGTCTTACCTTAAGTCAAAGTGACTGCTTAACCCTTTCCTCCATAGATACACCTTTATTGCGTGGACGAACAGTTTAGATCCAGATCAGCCTGCACATCCATGCCGTCTGATCAGGATCTAAACTGTTCGCTTTTTGATTCATAAGTAATTTCTGACCTAAATGCGACCAGTGCAGATCCTGATCAGACGGCATGGATGTGCCGGCTGATCTGTATCTAGACTGGTCGCACATGCGTAAAAAGGTGTATCCATGGAGGAAAAGGTTTATACAGGTGACTGTTTTACACAGTTTTCACTGGCAGCAGTGGGGAAAGTAATCCCTTTTTAATTGTGAAGCATTAACATTAATCTCTTCAGGGGTGAAAGAATTTTTTACCTTTAGATTAAAAAATGTATTTAAAAAAATTTAAAATGGTTGTGACTCAAAATTATTTCCTTTAGTTTCTTACTTTTACACAAATGTAGACCCTGATCAAACTGCATGAAGTGATTATGCAGACTTATCAGGGTTTACATGACCTTCCATAATTCCTTTAGAGTTTTGCATTTTCCTTTTAACTTTTTAAATAAGAATTTGTCAACATTCAGTTGAATCCCATGGGGCTAACACTTCACCCTTTACTCCATAGATAAGGCTTTTATTGCGCAGGGCTTTTCATCCTTATATAACAGAGGCCGATATTCGGCCACTTCCCAATCCGAAAAAATATAGTTTTTTCCCAATTGTGGCAGTTTCTTCCCAAAATGCAACATGATTTCCCAAAATCTTACAAATTACCCCTAGAGTAGTCGATCAATTTGTTTACATTGTTATTTCTGGAAGAAGCGTTTGTCTGGTATTGACATTTTTGTCGTACTATAGGCGAAAAACGCACTATATGCAAAACGAGTTTAACCCGTTAAGTTCAGATAGACTCTTACACAGTCAAATGTTCCGAAAGTCTGCATTTTATTCCGTTTCAGGGGAGATAAATCGGTGTTTATTTCCGGTTACAGAAACAAATCTCATAACTAGGGATGTCAACGAATATCCGGATATCCGAATACTAAGTCAGTATCCGGATAATAATTTCATATCCGAATATTCGTAAAAATTAGTAAAAAATCATCTTAAACAGTACAAAATGCGTCATTTATTGCTTCTAAACACCTGTTCAGATGTCATAATCAGATGATTTGAGACTGTATATTGATCGTCATAAAACTTCCACTACAAGTAACGCCACCGCGGTGTTTGTTTAACAGATCAGAGGTGCGAAAACTGCATCCTTATTGCAATCATCCAGGTGGTCAGGACCATTGTTTGCCAATTATAGTAATCCACAAGTTATATTGATAATGTGATTGTCTTCAAACTAGCGCTGTCGATTATTGTCAATTAAGTTTACCAATGTCCCCGTAATGCTGTCACATTCATTGTCGAATATCTTGATTGTTATTTTGCAGATAAAATATTTGATGTAATTTCGATCAAATAAAGTTGATAACGGCGAATGAAATAATAATGAATAAATTATAAAATATTGTGCATTTGTTGTTCATTTTTATTTGCGTAATTTGGAAAATACATGTATAGTCTCTGGAACGCATCAGATAAATCTCAATGTCACAGCTGAGAGCAAAAACGTATCTAGATGTGCACAACGGTACAAAATTTTTATTCAAAGTACTACGCTTTGCAGAAAAATAGATGGACAGAGAAAAACCTTAAAAATTTAATGCAAAAGTCGTATGCAGAAGAACAAAAACGAGTTTAATAATTTAATTGCATAAAAAGAAATCAACAAGAGTTTACTCATTTTTCATCGTGAGTTATCTTCGCCCTGGTCAAATCGCGTGGATAAATTTCAAGAGTTAAAAATAAAATCAAGAATACTATCGATCAATAGTAACACAGCGCTTAGTATATACGGCGACACTTGGCAGAAACAAAACACTCAAAATCACTTAATTATTCTTTCAAGTATCTTTTGACAAGTTTTCGTAGATCCGAAGTTCAATTCTATGCGTTGAAAAGGCGGGAATATTGATGTCATCACTTAACTGACAAGGTCGCCGATCTATACGGTTATCCAGATAGTATATACGAATATCCGGATACCAAAAATGCTATCCGTTGACATCCCTACTCATAACGGAAAATATTACTGCAAATTATTGAAACGTAACGAAAACCAAAAGTTGTTAATTGACTAGCGAGTAAAAAAAACAAAAATTCGATCCATTGGGTGCAACGTCTACCAAGGGAATCCCTAGTATTTCAAACGTTGCTGCCTCAGAGTCTGCCACTGTTCCACACTCGTTTCTACCACAGAGGTACCTGTTCCTCCGAGTCTGGCGTTTTTTCCACAGAAGACTCTTTCCTTGGCATATTTGAATTTATCAATAAGTAAATTTAGATCAGTATCACTTGTTGATATATTCAGAGATGCCAAGGAAAGAGACATGGACCTTTGAAGCTTGTGAACTGAATACTATAGAATTGTGAAAATCTAAAAAAATAAAGTGCTATAAAAATTAAACTAATGTAAAAAATGCTTATTTCTATAATAATTTGTACTCCAGTACCCCTTATTTCAATAAATTTTGTGTTCCCAAAATGAACAATCATCACGCATAAATTTCCCAAAATGAACAATTATCTTGCATAAATTTCCCAATTTGAAAGGCCAGGGCCTCTTCCCAATTTCCTAATGTAAAGCCCTGTTGCGTGGGCAAACAGTTAAACCTTTCCTCCATACATATGCATTTTTACTTGACAATGTGTACAACAAGTGTAGATCCATATCAGCCGGCACATCTGTGCTGTCTGATCAGGATCTGCACCGGTCGCATTTAGGTCAGAAATAAACTAACTAATCAAAAAGCGAACAGTGCAGATTCTGATAAGACAGCACGGATGTGCCGGCACATGGTCTACACTGTTCGCCCACGTAATTAAGGTGCGTCTATGGAGGAAAGGGCCGTAACATCAGGATTAACTCCGTTCTCATTCAATTCAGTAGGTTGTTTCTGACCAAAGATTGAATGTAGATCCAGATTATATGTTATGTATGTGCTGGATGATATGGATCGATACTGGTCCCAATGTGCTAAAAGACAGATATATATTGTAAAGGGTTAAGGAACTGTGCTCTTTACAGTGTTCAGCCCCTGTTTGAGCCCTGAGTTTTGTTTTAATCACAGAGTGAAGGTGAAGGGTTGTTTGTGTTCATCACTTTTTAGGGATGTAGGTGTTCTTGTTTACTTTTAAACACATTATTTTTGCATAACACTAGGGTGCAGGAATTACATGCTTAACTCATTTCTTTTTATTAGTAAAGACCTTGTGCGGTCAAAGCCCTTGATACCTTTTGATTTTGAGGTTTCCATGAAAATTTCATATTGGGGTATTCTCTTGTGAAATAAAATCTAATATTTTTTTCACTGAAGAATACACTGTGTCCTGTATAGTATACTCCAGAACTGTGTATTTACTTACTCCTGTGGATACACTCAAACCTGGCTTTATAATGTGGTATTTATTCACAGGTGGTCTTTAGCACAGGTTAGATTGCATGCTATATCTAAAGCTTACTTTGTAAAATATTTTTCTATTTTCAGTGGTAAAATAATGTATTTTCTACATATTTTAACACTTTCCTCCATAAATACGTTTTTATGCATGTGCGACCAGTGTAGGTCCAGATCAGCCGGCACATTAGTGCTGTCTGATCAGGATCTGCACTGGTCACATTTTGGTTAGAAATAACCTAATGAATCATAAAGCGAACAGTGCAGATCCTGATCAGATGGCACTGATGTGCCATCTGATCTGGATCTACACTGTTTGTCCACACAATATAGGTGTTCTTGGAGGAAAGGGTTAAATGATAGCTGATCTTCGCAAAGTTAAATTTGGATGTAATTTAACTAATAAGTACTTCACTGTGTGGACATGACAAGGTTTTTTTAAGATTTATCTACCTCCATAGTTATGTAAGGTACTTTTCTGTTTAAAAAGGTACAAGTGCACGCAGTGACATATATGCCATAATTATGTAATTGGAGATTCACTTGCACCTCCACCCCCTACACAATACTTTCATAGAGGGGGGTCAATATATACCATATAACCTTGTTATTTTAGTGGATAATATTAGATTTGACAATGTGTGTTTTGAGCTGAGAAGCCCCCCTTCTATTTTCATTAAACTCCTTTCTACTAATGTAAAGACAAGTATAGACCTATTGAACTGGAGTTGTGGCTAACTGACTATGTGCCATGAAAAACGTTTCTTGATTGGCTGTAAAAGATGAGTCAGTCTCTGAGCATTGTTTTTTATTGCATGACATAATGCTTTTTTTACTCAAGATTGCTGGAAACTGCTCCATCAGCTTGGTGCCTGTTATTTTCAGATTATATATATTTCATGTGATAATTGAATTACTGTTTGCAGTTCACTTTACCTTTTGATCTGTTAGGTTTTATGCTGTTTTCTTTGGATCCACCATAAATCTTAGCCCTGAGATGTGTATAAAATCATGTGATAAGAAGTATCAGGGTATTTTGCTATGTAATTTTATTACTAAAAGTAATTTTAGATAAGTAATATAAGGTATATCTGGTAAGTGTATTAAAAAATACCAACAGAGATTAAGTTCCATTTGACTTTGCAGATGACACTGACTCATGAAATTTCAAAATAAGCCTCAATTGATTTTTAGTTGAAAGGTCCTTTTCCATATATATGCATTTATATGCGCTGGATTTGTTGAAAAGAAGAAACAATGTTTTAAAATTATATTTTTAAGTTACAAATTTATTGGCAAATGAATTCCATAAGCTATCTAAAGCACTACAGTTATGGCAAAGACAACTTAGAACATAATTATACTGTTAACCCTTTCCTCCATAGACATACCTTTATTGCATTGGCAAACAGTTTAGATCCAGTACCATCTAATCAGGATCTAAACTGTTCGCTTTTTGATTTGTTAGGTTATTTCTGACCTAAATGCAACCAGTGCAGATCCTGATCAGACAGCAGAAATGTGCTGGCTAATCTAGATCTACACTAAAATGTGTATATATAAAGAAAAGGGTTAAACCTATTGAAACTTTTACTCCTAGTAAATTCAAACTTATTCTTGTCTAAACTTATTCTTGTCTAAACTTAGTATTGTCTAATCTTATTCTTGTCTGTTTTTTTCTTACAGCTCATCCACCTCGATTAAATGGTCACACTAAACTTGACCTTCGCCATAGAGACCGTAGAGGTCATGGTCACTCATACGAGTCCTCCACAATGCTCAGTAGCGACCTTGAAACTACAAGCTTCTTTGATTCTGAAGATGACACAATGAGCAGGTAAGTGACCTTAACCTTATTTAATTTAACTACTATAAAGGTCTTTTTGCAAGAATCCACTTGAAAATTATTGACCTTGATGCATCAGCTTTCTGATTGACTGCATTGACTACAGTTAACCTAAATATTTCTTTAACCTTTATCTCATACATAAAGGCAGAAGATTTTCTTTGTTTTATTTAAAGCAAAAGATGGTGTTGACCATAATGCATGTGTGAAAAGTGAAGATCTGGAATAGCTGGCACATCCATGCCATCTGATCTGGATCTACACTAGTAGCAACTTGGTCTTACAAGTTCAGAGTAAACAGTAGGTCCAGATCAGATGGAACTGGCTGATACCGATCTACACTGTTTGCCTGTGTGATAAAAGGCGTATTTATGAAGTAGAACATTTAATTTTATGTTGGTGGAAAATTTCTTTAAAAATTTTCAATAAATGTAATTTGAAAGTAAATCAGAATCATTATCTGTTATCAAAAGTTTAGTATTTGGCAAAACTTGTTGAGTAACAGTTTGGATGTTTATCATCACATATTTACCTGTACAAGTTAAAAGAAAATTGAGAGAACTAATAAAATCAAAATAAATAATGCTACTTGTGAAAGTGGAGTTGTATTTCAAAGCTGTCACAAATACACCTTGAAAGAGCATACATTCTACATGCTGTTATATCATCGACTGAGTGCAAAAACCGTATAAGTACCTTTGAAATAAGAAGGGGTTGTACCGTTATTGCACAAAGGCATGATATCGTACAATGTTACAGCAGGTAGGGGGTACTACCTGATAGTAAAGTTAAGCTGTTTTGAGGACTAGAAAGCCTGATTTATATTTTGATATGTTATAGCAATTGGTGTCCATTTTAAGAAATTTACAGTATTTTATTAAAGGTTCTAAATATATCAAGCTGAACAGGGTTTAACCCTTTACACCATATACCGTAAAATTCCTTTTAAATGCTCCAGGGGCATAACATTTTCTGACAGGGGGACACTTATTATTTAATATTATTTTTATTTTAATATTAGATTCTGAAGGATATTGGATAATAATTATATATTAACTGATTGATTTCCTTAAAAAAAACATGGGGCACTTAATAGGGGAGGGGCATTCAAAGGGAATTTTGTGGTATATAGGTTTATCAAACTTTTCTGATTGGGCATTGAAGTCTCTCAATTTTAACTTGTGATTTGTCTGTTTGGAGACTGAATGGCAACACTTAACCCATTACTCCATGATGAGATATGGCGGTTATCCATTGGCAAACAGTTCAGATCCAGATCTTACAGGACATCCTTGCTGTATCAGGATCTTCACTGTTCACATGTTATTTCTGTCCAAAAATTGACCAGTATAGATCCAGATCAGATAATATTGATGTTGACATTAACTTTATTCTAAGGTTATGCCAATTTATAACACAGGCAAACATTAAAGAGCCAGATCAGCTATTTTATGAGTGCCTTCTGATTTGGATCAGCACTCTTATATTTAGTCAGGAGTAACTTGATTAATCTAAAAGCAAACAGTTTAGATCCTGATCAGATGGCATGAATATGTAGGCTGATCTGGATCAAAACTGGTGGACAAAGTGATTGAAGTCATATCTATGTAGTAAAGAATTAAAACTTCTTAAAATTTTAACAACAAGAAATATATTTGATAGTAGGTCCCAAGGTTATAAAACTGAGAATGGAAACCAATCTCAAACCTGGCCATTTCCACCAATCAGATGCTTGAGATTTGAGACTGGTTTCCAGTCTCAGTTTTATAATCCTCAGCACTGATAAGAAAACTCTGTTCAGTAGAACACTTCATTTTGACATGTGGTAATTATCTCTTGTGATTTACAAGTCCAATTGCTCAGAAACTGTTACAACAAAGTAAAAAATCACAACAGTTGTTAACCGATGTTGAAATACGTTATGTATGTAATTAAAGCAAGCTGTAGAAGTAGACATACTGTCATTAGAACTGTTCCCCAGTTAGCTTATTGGAGCTTTCTTTTCAAAGAAATAATTAAAATCTGTTATTAAGTGAAAAGTTAAGTTCTGTCTAGCCAAAAAATGATGATTGGCCATAAAACCTTATTTAGTCCAGGGAATGTCTTAGGCTTTTGTTGATTCAGGTAGCCTTTTACTAAATGGATTCCTGGTAAAAAATCTATACTCTAAAAGTTTATATCAGACAGCACTGATGTGCAGGCTGATCTAGATCTACACAGATGTGAAGGCTGATCTAGATCTACACAGATGTGAAGGCTGATCTAGATCTACACAGATGTGAAGGCTGATCTAGATCTACACAGATGTGAAGGCTGATATAAGCCATAAAAGGGTTATATTGCCTGCCCAGTAAATAAGAACATTTTAGTTTGAAAACCTGTCTAATCACCTTCCCACTCCTATGATGTACAAACACCTACAGCCAAACCTGTATTTTAAGAGCCCCTCTCAGTTAAAAACAAAATAAATAGTTGTCTTTGAAGGCTGCTGTTCTTTGTTGATGGGAGAATTGTTCTTAAAATCAGTTTGTTGGACAAATAAAATGTGGTCTTTATTGACTTCAGCACAGGTCAAACTGCATGTGTAGAAAATATTGCTTAAACAGTACACAACGGATTTGCTATTTATTTGTTTATGTTTACTTTTGTCAATTCCAGGTTCTCAACTGTCACAGATACTACAACTCGATCCTCAGCAAAATATGGTCGCCATCGGAAACGACGGCGGAAACACCGACTTCCTCCCATCAGTCGCGTAAGTTAACATATGATGTTGACATTTTCAACACTTGTCTCATAAAAAATTAATAGCAAATCCTTTGTGACTTGGTGCAATTACTTGGGGAAATGTAATTATTAAAGTGCAATTACTTTGATTATGATAAATCATTATTACATTAGAATTATTCTATTTACCAAATGTAATAATATTAATTACAGTAACTTGCTAAAACCAAGTGATCATTACATTACAATTACTCTATTTTTCAAACATAATTAAATTACAACTACAACTACATGACTTGAAACAAGCATTCATTACATTACTATTACTCTATTTTCCAAATGTAATGATTTAATTAATATTTGACCAAGTAATCAGATTACATTTTGATTACATTTGTGCTTTAGCTGAATATAGAAATTGTCTGTAGATACACATAGAAGCACTTGTAAGTAACATTAATTACACACTGTAAGAGGCTTTTAGAAGCAACAAATAAGGATCTGAAAAATGCATTTGAAGATATTCTTTATCCATTATTCTGGCTACACAATTGTCTGCCAGACAGCAGTAGAATTGACTTAATATTATCTTGAGTGATTTTCATTTGAACCTTCAGAGAGAAAAATTGAATTATACTCATTGAACTGGTCAGAAAGATGATGCTGTATATTTGATTATCGTCTAGAAATGTATACATTGAACAGCTGAAATAAGCAATTTTTTCTCAGAAAAGTACTCTGTAATATTGTTGAATATTGGTGTAACAATTAGCTCTTTCCAGAAAAAAAACGAGCCGTATTATCCCTTTTATCCAGTGCATTTTAACGCATGTGCAACGGGTGTAGATCCAGGTCAGCAGGCACAATCTTGCCATCTGATCAGGATCCACATTGTAAGCTTTTTTATGTATTAGGTAATTTCTGACCAAAAAGCAAATAGTATAGATCTTGGTTACATGGCACAGTTTTGCTGGATGATCTGGATCTACACTGTTTGCCCATGCAATAAAGTTTTATATATACAGAGTAAATGATTAGAGATATTTCTTTGGAGTGTTATTGGGAACAATTAGCTCTTTGCAGAAAGAGAAAGACATATTATTGCACCTGTTGCATGAGAAGAAACCTGAGGAACTACTGTAAATGCTCTTGTATTTGTAGCATAAAATTTCGTGGTTTTCTATAAACCCTTTCCTCCATATATACGCATTTTTATGCATGTGTAACCAGTGTAAATCCAGAACAGCCGGCACATCCATGCCATCTGATCTGGATCTGCACTGGTCACATTTTGGTCAGAAATAACCTTAACCAATTAAAAAGTGCAGTGCAGATCCAGATCTGTGCTGGCTAATCTGGATCTACACTGTTCGCCCACGCAATAAAGGTGTGTCTATGGAGAAAAGGGTTAATTTTCTTATCTTCATTTTATGTTTAATTCTTTATTTTGTGGTGGTGTTTGAAATTTGTGGGACAATCTGCCCTAAAATTCATGATAAATAAACACCCCATGAACACAAATGATTTTACAGTCTTTGTTTTGAATTTCAGGCATCTTCATTCTCCAGTATTACAGATTCCACAATGTCTCTCAACATAATTACAGTCACATTAAACATGGGTAAGATTTATCAATCAGGCATTTTTTGTACCCAACCAGCTGCATTGCTAGGAATTTTTTCATGCAGATTTTGACATAATTAGAGGAAGTGATGTCACAGCGCCGAGTAGATAATATTTCATATACAGTGAAATCCTTCATAAAGACCACCCCGAAGTCAACTCTCCTCCATAGATACACATTAAAGTTTATGGCATGTGTGAACAGTGTAGATCCAGATCAGCTTGTGCATCTGTGCTGTCTAAGCAGGATCTACATTGTTCACCTTTTGATTTATTAGCTTATTTAGGACCAAAAAAAGTAAACAGGACAGGTTCTGGTCATATGGCACAAATATGCCAGCTGGCAGGAATGTGCTGGCTGATCTTTCTCTAGACTGGTCACACATAAGATGTTAGTGGTTAAGACCATTCTAATTTTAGACCACTTTGAATGTCCCTTTGAGAGTTTTGCACTATTTTTCAATCCAGAATTCAGACCACCCCAATTTTAAGAGCACTTTTGTCCAGTCCAGTCCCAGGTCTTAATAGAGAGGTTTCAGGTTTTACTGTACAGTTAATCCTCTATTGAAGCCACCCCTAGGGCATGGACAAAAGTGCTTTGAAATTTGGGTGGTCTTCATAGTGAGGTGGAATTTTTTCTGGGGTAGCAAAAAGTGTAAATCTGTACTAAGGAACATTTAAATGGTGGAATTATTTTTATTTGGGTGTTGTTAATTTTGGGGTGGTCATAATGAGTGGTTTTGCTGTATATGCTGTTTTTACATTCTTATAATACATTTAGTTTCATAATTTGAGAATTTTTATGGGTTCCTAAATTCATGGTTTTCAATTTTTCTGAAATCATGTTGGCATACTTCTTTTTTTGTGTCCAAAGTTTCGAAGGAAAGGCCTAGCAGTCACTTTGTCTATCTGTCAGGTGTCTGCCAGTCCATCTGCTGGTCCTGAAAGCCTTATATTGGCTTTAACTTTGCCGTTTCTTTATATTTCTTCATCAAACTTCATTGCTGATGACATAAGGGTCCTGATGATGCCAAAAATTATTTGTTAAAGATCATTTTACATAGTTACGATTTTCATTTAAAAAAATGAAAAAATAAAAAATAAGAAAATAATTTCACATGTATTTGTAATTAATTTGTAAAATGAAAAATGATTAATTTGTAGGCATTTCATTTAACCCATTCCTGGATATATACTCATTTTTACGCATGTGCGACCAGTGTAGATCCAGATCAGCCGGCACATCCGTGCCGTCTGATCAGGATCTACACTGGTCACATTTTGGTCAGAAATAACCTAATGAATTAAAAAGCGAACAGTTTAGATCCTGATCAGACGGCACGGATGTTCCTGCTGATCTGGATCTAAACTCTTCGCCCTAGCAATAAAGGTGTGTCTGTACGGGAAACGGTTAAGACTTTTAACCCTTTACTCCATATGTATGCTTTTTGGTCAGAAATAACTTAATAATTCAAAAAGGGAACAGTGCAGATCCTGATCAGACAGGACAGGTGTGCCAGCTGATCTGGATCTACACTGGTCGCACATGTGTTATAATTGGTATATGTGGAGTAAATGGTTTAATAAAATCTGATAATAATCAACCTCTAATTTCGTTTATTTGTGAAAAGCTTTTCCCGATGTGTGTCATGAATTTGATTGTATTGTTTATTTCAGACACAGTGAATTTTCTAGGTATTAGTATCGTAGGCCAAAGTAACAAAGGTGGTGACGGAGGTATTTATGTAGGATCAATCATGAAAGGGTGAGTCTGTACAAGTTTTAGGATTCTTTAACCCTTTCCTCTATATATATGCCTTTCTACGAGTGTGCGACCAGTGTAGATCCAGATCAGCCGGCACATCTGTGCGGTCTGTTTAGGATCTGCTTTGGTCGCATTTTGGTCAGAAATAACGTAACAGATCAAAAAGCGAACAGTGCAGATCCTGATCAGACCGTGCCAGCTGATCAGATCTGGATCTACACTGTTCACCCAAGCTATAAAGGTGTGTCTATGGAGGAAATGGTTAACTATGTACTTCATGCGATACGTCTTTTATCTCATGGACCACCAGTGTAGATCCAGATCTGGGAACACATTAGAGCTGGTTGCCTTGAGACAGAAACAACATAATCAATCTAACATCGAACAGTGTACTGTGTTGAAGGTTATAAAGCTGAGTTTGGAAACCAGTCTCAAATCTCAAGCATCTGATTGGCTGAAATGGTGACTGGTCGCCATTTCAGCCAATCAGATGCTTGAGATTTGAGACTGGTTTCCATGCTCAGCTTTATAACCTTGGGCACTGGTATGGATCCTCAGTATTCGCTCTAAGATAACAGCAATATCCCATAAAGGGTTAATACAAATTACATAGTTTTCATCGGGTAAGCAAAACTAGTTATTTCTTTTACCTTACAAAATATTAGAGCAGGTAAATATTAGGCAATTGAGGCGCAACATCATGCTAAGCTGTGGTCATAAAGTTTCAATCCTGGTTAAGGCCTCCACTTTTTTCCACATTCTATTTCACTGGTCTCCATTTTCATTGTTCTGTGCTGAAGTTTATAAAACTGAGATTAGAAACTAGTCTCAAATCTTTTGAGATTTGAGGCTGGTTTCCATTCTCAGTTTTATAATCTTGGAGCCTGATTGTCAGCACAGGGATACAACCTAACATTAATGTTGTTGAAATTTCAGTGGTGCTGTTGCGCAGGATGGTCGCGTAGAGCCAGGAGATATGATTCTAGAAGTAAATGGTGTCAGTTTTGAAAATATGAGTAATGATGACGCTGTACGGACACTCCGAGAGGCAGTGCAAAAACCAGGGTATGTGAATTGTTAACATTTTACCTTTAAATATATATTAATATTTTATATTTGAAATGTTGACCATTTTTAGGTATTCTGCCAATTATTACAAATATACCCAAAATTTAAGGAAAAATGACTCTGTTTAAAATCATAGCGGTCAAAATGAGGCTCTTTGGACATTTCAAAAGTCTCTTGGGTAACATAGAACTTTGACCATATTTAAGTAATCCATGCTGACAGATACTGACAAAAAATAATTTTTATCTACTTCGAGACAAAGAAATAAATATGTGATAATAATTATTGTTGTTGTTCTTTCTATTCACAGACCTATCACATTAGTAGTTGCCAAATGCTGGGACCCTAATCCTAAGGGATATTTCACTGTACCACGCCAAGAACCTGTTCGACCTATTGATCCCTCAGCCTGGGTTGCTCATACGACGGCCCTTAAACAAGAGTACCTGAACCGAGGTGTTCCTAGTCCATCATTAAGTAATATGACTTCTACAAGCTCGTCCATAAGCAGTTCAATACCTGAATCAGAAAGTAAGTGTACTTTAACTTTAAGGGTCCCATATGAGGCCCCAATTCCAATTCTAAATAGGGACCATTTTTCACAATTAAAAGAAAAAAAACAACCCCAAATTTAAGAAAAAATTTCCTGTTCCAACAGAAATACCTTTAACCCCTGATTAAGCCCTGTGCCCAAGGTTATAAAACTGAGCATGGAATCCAGTCTCAAATCTCAAGCATCTGATTGGCTGAAATGGCGACCAGTCGCCATTTCAGCCAATCAGATGCTTGAGATTTGAGACTGGTTTACAATCTCAGTTTTATAACCTCCAGTCCTGTTTAAACTGATCTTATTTTGCAGACTTCAGTACTACCCTACTCAGAAGTTATTTTGTTTATGCAGTGTTACCTCCCTTTGACTATTGTGTCATATTTAGTGAAAATTGTCTTTTTATTGAGAAGGTCTTGATATGGGTTTTAACTGTAATTAGGGGCATTTTTTATATTAATTGCTTCCTGAAATCAGTGTGTACAGTACACCCTTGCAGACTTGTGATTAATGGATCGATTTTTAGGGCCTGATGCTTAACAATAATTGTGCTGCCCCCATGAAATAATGTGTCTTCAGTGACCTTTTTTTACATTTTTAGTCGGTTTTTTTTGGGGGGGGGGGGAACCTAATGATTCTCTTTTGCTTTTCCATTACTATTAGATTATAATGTTACATATTTTTCACAATAATTTCAAAATATTCATTAATGCTAAATGAATAATAAGCTTTGATGTTTGATTATCATTATGAAGTGGTTGGAAGAAACAAGTCAACCTACCTGAAGGCTAAGTTTCATATGGCAATGCTTGTTTCTATCAAATTAAAATATCGTACCTGAAGATTATTAAAATGTACTTTGCTGTTTTGTTTTTCAGGATTTGATGATCTGAATTTGACTATCAATACGGACATGGCAACGGTTGTGAAAGCTATGGCATCCCCCGATTCTGGCCTTGAAATACGAGATCGCATGTGGCTCAAAATAACTATACCCAATGCATTCATAGGTATATTTCATATACACTCAACAAAATTAATTAATGGTCTACTGTAAAATTATTTATTATATACACACGAATGGTTTTAGAACAGTATCCGCAAGAATGTTACAACAAGTCAGATTAAAAAATCTGTATTTGACAGTGTTGTTCTTATTCTGTATTTTTGCACCTTCCAAAAGTTTGTACATTCCAAAATGGCCGATTTCAAACCACGATATTTTCACAAATTTTGATTTGTTGACTCCAGTGACACTCCCAAAAAAATCATTTCTGATTTAAATATGCCGTAGTAGTATTAAGAGCAGTAGATAAAAGCTTTACTTGATAGCTATTTGTATTAAACCGGAAATATTTCAAGATAATGATTTGATGAAAGGCTAACCGTAAAGCCCTGCATTGGTTCTAGACTGGTCAAAAGGAAATGATTAGTAGTGTGGTGTTTATTTTAGGATTGCAGAAATGTAAAACTTGTCAAACGGCATATCGAAATTGTGGTTTTATTATCCATGTAATCATAATTTTGGGATGGCGAGGGTTTTTAACCAGGTTTTCTTTAGAATACCCTAGGTGTCAAACAGTATGTTAATATTGTGAAAGAAAATGTTGATTCAAGTTACTAACTTAATAATTTGTTCATATTTTCAGGATCTGATTTAGTGGAATGGTTGTTCACACATGTGGAGGGTTTTGCCGACAGGCGGGACGCAAGAAAATATGCGTGTAATTTATTAAAAGCTGGATTTATCCGACACACAGTGAATAAAATTACTTTCTCGGAACAGTGCTATTATGTATTCGGTGATTTAAGTGGAGGTAAGTGTATTAACAATGAAATTTTAATTTCAGTCTATGGTGTCAGGTTGGGTGGAAAGTTATTGTTGTCTTGTGATAACAAGTGCTGTCAACCTGAATGTTTGTTTCTTTTCTTTCATTATATTGCTTTATTCTTTTGTTTTTAAAGGGATAGGGTGACTGACTGTGTGTATTAAGCTGGTCTTCTCAATTAGTGAATTTTTGGGTTTACCTTGAATAGACATCTGTAGGGATGTTATTTTGTGTTGAGTTTACTTTTGCAAAACAGGGTTTGGTGAAACCATCCCAGAAACTATTGTGATACAAAAGCCTGGCAAAAGAGATTTGGAATGTTAACCCTTCCCTCCATAGACACACCTTTATTGCGTGGGTTATTCGTTAGGTTATTTCTGACCAAAATGCGACCAGTGCAGATCCTGATCAGACGGCACGGATGTGCCGGCTGATCTGGAAATACACTGTTCGCACATGCGTAAAAAGGCATATTTATGGAGGAAAGGGTGAAAGAAAAAATGTTAAATATAGATACATTTTCTGGAAAAAGCCACACAGGAAATCACAGTCATCCTAAAAGCAGATTTTATTGTAGTCGGACACATAACTCTTTTATCCCATGGGCGAACAGTGTAGATCATCAGATCTGGATCTAAGCTGGTTGCTTCTTGGTCAGAAATAATCTAAAGAATCTTAACAGCAAACGCTATAGATCCTCATCAGACTTTGGATGTGCAGGTTGATTTTGATTTACACTTGTCACCCATGGTGATAATAGCCATATTCCATGGTTAAGGGTTAAAGAATTAACTTCTTGAAAATTTCCCAAATACAGATTCAAGCTAGCTCTTCAGTGTCGGTTTTGGGTTTAAAGAGTGATTTCAATTTTTAGAAAAGCAGCCCAATAATGTGTTACTGCTTTTCATGGTAATAATATTAAGTTAACAAGCCCATGATAAATGAACTTCGATATTTTAAAGGAAGACCATAAAATTGTATTTAAATGCCATATTTTTATTGGCATTAAGTTTAATTAAAAATTTATGTTGATTTTGTTGTTTGACATTTGTTTACTGACTTTCATTGACTTAATTAACTTTATGAGAAGTTTCTTTTAATTATAATAACTGAAAAAAGTTCTTTAACCCTTTACTGTATGGATACACTTTTACCATATGGGCAAATAGTGTAGATTCCCATCTGCCTGCACATTGTCACATCTGATTAGGGTCTACACTGTTTGAATTTAGATTCATTAGGTTATTTCTAACCAAGAAGTCTATATTTTTTACCTAGATCAGGCCTGAAGGTTATAAAGCTGAGATTGGAAACCAGTCTCAAATCTCAAGCATCTGATTGGCTGAAATGGCGACTGGTCGCCATTTCAGCCAATCAGATGCTTGAGATTTGGTCGCCATTTCAGCCAATCAGATGCTTGAGATTTGAGACTGGTTTCCATGCTCAGCTTTATAACCTTGGGCACAGGTGACATTTATGTGCCCGCTAATCTGGATTTTGCTCTTGTCTCACATTTGATAAAGACATATTTGTGGGGTTAATGGAGAACTGAAAAAAAAAGTTAAGAAAGCAACTCCCATTATTTAGATGTTAATATGTGAAGGCCTAACAAAACCAAAGATTAATCATGTTTTCTTGTTGATTAATTCTAAATGTTAGAGGTCACCAGGAATTGAAATTAGAAACAGGAATTATAATGTTGACAGGCAAGGTCATAATTCTTATTGTATTCCCTGGAAAGTTTAATTAAATCTATAACCTTGATGTATGGTGGGGGAAACTGAAGATCATTAGATCGAAAATATGAAACTACATTTTTTTGTTGCTTTTACAACACAGAAACGTGCATAGAATAAAAAGGGATAAAAGCTTTGTTGTGCAAAATAAGCATTGCTTTAACATTTCTTTCGTCCTGTCCATTTTCATATTTTTCTTTGATACTCGCCATAAATGTTCCTGTTAATCTGTGATTGTCTCATACTGTATTAGATTCAGATTTACAGTTTCTATCATAAATGATTTTAAGTATCTTCCATAATTGTCCTAAATACTTCCTCATGTGATCATGTTTACATTATGGATACCCATAAAGCGATCATGTTTCAATTATTTGTACCACAAGAGATCATTTTTCCCTAAGTGATACCATAAGTGATCATTATTTCATTATTTGTACCATAATTGATCACATTTCCTTTATTTGTACCACAAGTGATCATATTTCCATTATGGATTTCATAAAGTGATAATGTTTTCATTATTTATACCACAAGTGATCATGTTTTCATTAGTAGTACCATAAATTATCATGTTTTCATTATGGTTACCACAGGTGATCCTGTTTTCATTATTTACCATAAGTGATAATGTTTTCATTTATGCTTCCTTAAGTGATCATGTCTCCATTTTTGATACCATAAATATTTTTTGTTCCATCATGAATTCCATAAATAATAATTTTTCCTACATTGCTCTACAAGTATATATATTTCTTTTTGTTGTTCCACAAACTATCATGTTTCCATGATATACACCTTAAGTTTTCATATTTCCATCATGAATTCCATAAATAATCATGTTTCCATGATTTATACCATAAGTATTCATGTTTTCATCATGAATTCCATAAATAATCATGTTTCCATGATTTATTCTATAAGTATTCATGTTTCCATGATTTATACCATAAGTATTCATGTTTCCATGATTTATACCATAAGTATTCATGTTTCCATCATGATTTCATTTAATAATCATGTTTTCCATTATTCTCATGTTCCAGGTGGTATGGTCTACCCAGGTGAGTTGTTACTCATAATGTTTTTTTCTACTGTACAGAGCTTTCAAAATACCATAAAATTCCTTTTAAAGCCCCTCCCCTCATAAACAGCCCATGTTATTTTTTGTGGAAAAAATCAGTTAATCAATATTTATAATCCAATATCTTTCAGAATCTAGTATTAGAATAAATAAAACTAATTTAAATAAAGCACCCCTCTTTCAGAAAATGTAGTGGCCTTGGGGGCTTTTAAAAGGAGTTTTATGGTTGTTTTGTTTCAGAAATTTAGATATAATATTACATTGACAAATTCTATCTTTTCAGTTGAAAGCTAGATAATTGCTCTTTGTTTCTGTTCTCAAACAAATGGCTTAAGTTACAATGCATCAAAACTATATGTCATCATAAAAATGGCTTAAGTTCTAACACAGTGACACAGATAATAATACTGGAAGATATTTTGCTCAAAGGATACTTCACACAAGATGAGCATTAGAATGAGAGAAGAGAAAGCTCTGTACAGTCAACCATTATAATCATGTACACCATATTTAACATGTAGCCAACATCTCCAACCCTTTCCTCCATACATACACCTTTTATTGCATAGGCGAACAGTGTAGATCCAGATCAACCGGCACATTCATGCCATCCAATCAGGATATACATTGTTTGTGGCATAACTATGGAAATAACTAATGAATCAAAAAGGGAACAGAGAAGATCCTGATTATATGGCATGGATGTGCTGGCTGATATGGATCTACACTGTTCGAACATGCGATAAAAGGCTTATATGTGGAGGAAAGGGCTATGATATAATAATCAGCTGTTTCTAATTCTGTTTGAAACCTTTATTTCTTTTTTACCCAGTGTACCTTTAGTTCATCATTCATTCTCGTAGTTTTAATGTCTGGAGAAAGCGTGTGGCTAGAGATGCAAACTTTGCTTAAATACCTTGCATATAACCTCTGTTCCCACGTAGTTTATGCTTCTGCAAATGAAGTGAAAGGTCGAAGGAAAGACTGTTAATCAAAGGGTCAGATAAACTGCATTGCTGCTGTTCATGCTCTTTCTGTCTCTTGCTCTTTCTCTCTCTTTCGTTCTCTTTCTCTCTCTCTCTCTCTCTTGTCACAGGGTGAGAAAGAATGTGCAGTCAGACTGGGACTCTAACCCAGGAACCTGGGAGTGCTCCGGACTGCTTACACATCTCCCCAGATAATGACATGATTCATACGGTCACATATCTCTTTCTGCTTCTATAAATATACACTAATTTCTATGTAAGGGTATACAGTATATTTAGATCTTTATTACGATAATATCTGTTTCTTCATGTAAACCTGAATTCAGTTAAGGAGGAATTAAAGCATTGACTTGAAATAAATGAAAGGTGCTTATGAACTGCTTTATTTAGCATAGCAACTTGATATTGGTGTAAGTTACAAGGGATGTAACTCATGAACTGTTCTGCTGAAAATTCAAATGAGTGATTTCCCTTACTACACCTTACATGTATCTGATTCAGTTGTGTACATTAATGATTTAATTGTTTTGTTGTGAAATCTCATCGCAGGCAGACAGGTTTAAAATTTAATTGGTATTTTATAGTTCAGTTTTTCATAAATTGATTCAGTTATTGTCAGAAATCATTGCAGTTTAAGGGCCTGCCACACTCCTCCCAATTCTATTAATCGATAAAAAGAAAATTATCAAAATCTCAATAACGCCAAACTGCTGTTAATTGAAACTTTGCACAAATGTATGTTATTAATGTATCTTTATTTTACAGATGGTAAGACACGTTAGAAAAGTAAAGAACAATAGCGAGATCAAAAAATTCCCTCAACTTCTATTTACATAAATTCACAAAAACTAAAGAACACAAAACATCATTTTAAATGCCCACATGAGTAATATGATACTGACAACAATTTATTGTGCCCTCGTGATTTACATATGTAAACTTTACGAGATATTAGTAAAAGTGTGTTTGACCTTCAATTTCCTGGTCGCGTAAACTGATGACAATCACTGATTTCGCTTTTAATAGTTGAAAGTTTTTTACAAAGAACACAACATTTTCTTGTCAGTATCATTGCGCTCACGAGGGAATTTAAAATTATGTTCTGCATCCCTTAGTTTTTGTGAATTTATGCAAATAGAATTCAAGGAATTTTTAGGTCTAGCTTTGCTTCTTTACTTTTCTAACGTGTCGTTCTGTATGCAAAATAAAGTTACATTAGTAACATTCATTTGTGCAAAGTTTCATTGAACGGCATTTTGCCATTACAGAGATTTGATGATTTTTATTTTATCGATAAATAGAATTGGGAGGAGTGTGGCAAGCCCTTAAGTCAGGCATTTCTGTGTGAACTGTGACTGCACCAGGAAGCAAGTGTAATTTATTGAACATATTACTAACTAAATTTTAATCACGAAGACACATATATTATTTACTGCAGTGCATTATATCATGAAAGTTGACCGAGATTGAATTTAGTTCAAGATCTGCAATAGGCAGTAAAATGTGAAGTTGAATGACTCTCAAGACAAAGTTTTGCATGGTATAATTTAGTAGGTGATTAAAATCTGCAAAAAATTCACAATAATTGCCATTAACTCTATATGGAATAAAATGTCTTTGTTTTGAAATTTAAACATTTTGCAAAATACAAATTTTTCTTGCTTATTTCCGCCATATTTTAGTGATACATGTATTCTAACGTGAACAGGCCTAGACCAAAATAATTTATTTTTATTACAGCATGCATAATTTATGATTATAATTTGGTTTTAGTTCTAAAGTGTGCTCGCACTAAAACTTCTAAAATCAGGCAAAATGTAAAAATTTTAGATTGTTGGCATATTTTCCTCATTCATAGTAATTTAGATGATTGCATAACATTATAAAACTTTTTATTGAAATTTATTAACCCCTAAGTAAGGTAACAAAATTAAAATTTATAACATTTTTTGGCAAATATTTGTGCCTTTTGTGAACCTGTCCTCAGTGTACTGGTTAACCCTTTCCTGCAAATAAACGCCTTTATTGCTTTGGCGAACAGTGTAGTCTGTGCCATCTGATCAGGATCAACACTGTTCGCTTTCTTTATTTATTAGGTTATTTTTTACCAAAAGCAACCAGTGCAGATGCTAATCAGATGGCACAGATCTGCCAGCTGATCTGGAACTACACTGTTTGCCTGTGCAATAGAAGGTGTATATATGTAGGAAAGGGTTAATTATGGTTTTATTTCCTTAAAGTCCATTTAAATAAATGTTATACAGATGGGTTTTTTTTTTATCCAATTCGCATCTTACAAAATAAAGAAAAAAAACTTTTGGGTAAAGGTTCTACATAAAAAAGGACATAAATAAGATCACTCACATTTTAACCCTTTCCTTGATATATACGCATTTTTACGCATGTGCGACCAGTGTAGATCCAGATCAGCCGGCACATCCTTGCCTTCTGATCAGGATCTGCACTAGTCGCATTTTGGTCAGAAATAACCTAATGAATCAAACAGCGAACAGTTTAGATCCTGATCAGACGGCACGGAAGAGCCAGCTGATCTGGATCTAAGCTGTTCGCCCTAGCAATAAAGGTGTATCTATACAGGAAAGGGTTAATGGTGTCAGGATTAAAGGACGTTTATGTGGTTAAAATTTAATGGCATTTATGTGGTCATTAAGTATTGTACTGGGATAAGGATTTGGTAACCTCTACCCTGCCGTTAGTGCTTTCCTCCATATAAACACATTTTATCACATGTTTCAACAGTGTATATTCAGATCAGCCAGCACATCAGTGCCATCCGAATAGGATCTACACTGTTTACATTTTAGATTAATCAAGTTATTTCTGAGCAAGATGTGACCAGTGCAGTGCCCAAGGTTATAAAACTGAGCATGGAAACCAGTCTCAAATCTCAAGCATCTGATTGGCTGAAATGGCGACCAGTCGCCATTTCAGCCAATCAGATCCTTGAGGTTTGAGACTGGTTTCCAATCTCAGCTTTATAACCTGCAGACCAGATCCTGATGAGATGGCACATTTGGGTCAGATAATCTGGATCTACACTGGTCTTACATGCAATAAAACTTGAATAATTATGGAGTAAAGGGTTATAACTCTGCTGCTGTATTCTTTTTTTATATGAATGCAGTTTACTCCATAATACAACAAGGGCGAATATTAATTGTTTCCTAGTAACTTAATTAAATCCAAGCCTGAGGTATCTATCATCACCAAAAGCATGATGTAGGTAAAGTAACCACAAACAACAAGATTTATATAGGGTGTTTTTGATAAATGAAGTTGCTAGTTTGTACTGGATGAAGCAATTTGAAGTTGCACGATTTCGTAGATGGAACATGAGTAAGTGACAGTCGGGAAGATGCTGGATGACAGTTTGATGTTCCGTCAAATATAAAAAACCAACAAAGCGACAGTATGAGATACGGTTTTGTTACTATGATGTATTGAAGAATTAGTAATATATTGCCGTTAAATAATGTAGTGTTACTTTATGATTCATGAAATCTGTTAATATTTAGTTTAAACAGTTTAGAACTGTATAATTATGTTTGTAGGAGATTTTTTACAAAAAATTGCATAGACAAACAAATAATTGCCCAAATATTCAGTTTGTGCCATGAGAAATATCTGTTATCCATGTTCTAAAAGTGTAGATTTTCACTGTTCACTTCTTGGTCTGAAATACCCTAATAAATAAATATAGTGAACAGTGTAGTTCCAGATCAGGGTTGAAGGTTATAAAACTGAGATTGGAAACCAGTCTCAAATCTCAAGCATCTGATTGGCTGAAATGGCGACCAGTCGCCATTTCAGCCAATCAGATGCTTGAGATTTGAGACTGGTTTCCATGCTCAGTTTTATAACCTTGGGCACAGATGGCATGGTGGTTGTGCAAGCTGATCTAGATCTACACTTGTTGCTCATCTGATAACAGCCACATCCCATGGACTCAAGGGTTAAGACAACAATAATGGATGCACAGCCTCACCAAATGATTCTCATCAAGTGGAGGAACACACAAAGTTAGGCATGCATAGTTTTCATATGTTGGCTTTACCCTTTCCTCTATAGACACGCCTTTATTTGGTTGGGCATGCCGTCTAATCAGGATCTAAACTGTTTGCTTTTTGATTCATTAAGTTATTTCTGAACAAAATGCGACCAGTGCTGATCGTGATCAGACAGCACAGATGTGCCGGCTGATCTGGATCTACACTGGTCGCACATGCGTAAAAATGCATATATATATATATATATATATATATATGAAGGAAAGAGTTAAGTCATGTTGTGTTTCCCATTGCCTTACTGCACCTAAACCTCAAACTAATCAGGACAAGATCTAGGTTACTGCCTTCCTTCTGTATTATCAAGACAACTACAGTCATTATTATACTAAGCCACTCATTTCTACCTTTGTTACAGTAATGGACTTGCGATGGACAATTTTTCATATTTATAAACAGCTTTTTACCACAACATACATATTGTTATACTGTGCCAAAAAAAGTTACGAAATATGTCTCTCACAATGTACATACAAAATGCTGAATATTCGTTATATAAATTATGACAGGTGAAGCCTGGGGGGAACAAATCCTCATAAATAATTTATGACAATTTTGCCTTCAAGTTTAAACGACAGTGATGAATTCATTGGTGTAACTGTCACTTAAACTTCTTCATTATCTTAAACATGTCATTTTTTCTTATAAATTTATGATCTGTGTTGAAGGTACATTGTTTTATTATGTAACATTACAATTTTATCCCTTTACATCATAGATAAAGATTTTACTGCATGGGCAAACAAGTTTGATCCAGAACAGAACGATGGCATATCTGTTCCATCTGATCTGGATCTGCACTGTTGTCTGTAGGACAGATATTAATTATGAATCTTAAAGCGAACAGTTTAGATCCTAATGAAATAACGAAGATGTGCTGGCTGATCTGGATCTACACTGTTTGCACATGTGATAAAAAGCATATATCTATAGAGTGAACGGTTAAGATGTTTCTGATGGGTTAGATTTATAATAATGTATGAGTTAGTGGACTTCAATAAATGCTAAGCATTGCATTTGTTAAAAATAATTCTTTCCTCCATATATATACATTTTTAAGCATGTGCAACCAGTAAAGATCCAGATCAGCCAGCTCGTCCGTGCCATCTGATCAGGATCTGCACTGGCGCATTTTGGTCAGAAATAACCTAATGAATCAAAAAGCAAACAGTTTAGGTCCTTATCAGATGGCACAGATGTGCCAGCTGATGTGGATCAAAACTGTTGGCCCATGCAATAAACGTGTGGAGGAAATGGATAAGACGGGTGTTGATCCAGATCAACCTGCTTAATCAGAGTCTACAGTGTTTGTTTTTCGGTTGCCAAATTCATGTAAAATTTCAGTAAAACAGCTATGTGAACAAAGAGTTTACTTGAACACACAAATTATGGGATTACAGTGAAACCTGCCTTAGCAGCCACCTGTGAATAGTTACCACCTGTCTTCAACAGCCAGTTTGAATATGACCTAAACTGAAATTTTGTTCTAATTTTTTACTGTCTTTAACAGCCACCTGTCTTCAGCAGCCACTTTTTGTCACTCCCTTGGGTGGCTCACTACAGCTAAGACAGGTTTGACTGTACATTATTTTATGGGGACCTCTATTTATTATTCCGCAAAGAAATTTCCTTCAATATTATGGGAGAATTTACCATTGATGTAAGTTCATATTTTCCAATCAACTATAAAAACCAAATACGAAATGCACATGCGGTAAATTCCCCTTCTGGTTTCTCATCTTTTGATGTGGTTTTTAATTTCAGGGAAAATGCATGTCGTTAACCCTTCACTCCATACTTTATTGCATGTGCAAACAGTTTAGATCCAGATCAACTGGCACAATTGTGCCCTCTGATAATGGATCAGTGCAGTTTGGTTTTTGGTCCAAAATAATTGAGAATAATTGACAATGAACAACAAAAAGTCACCTAGTGTTGACATCTTAAGATGTTGGTCATCGGTGACTGTACGCCTTGATCTATTTACGAGAGACCTAGTAACCTTAATGGAAGTTTTGTACGTGCAGTTTCATGATGTTATGAGTTAGTTTTATGCTAATGAGATTAGGTGAAGACCTGTTTTGCGTTTGTTAGTAAGTCGTTCAACACATGGAGTACTAATTTTGGTTTTTCTGTACCTTTTCTTCTTGCATCTATTTTGAGTGAAGGAAATATTAATGAGAGCAAATAAACAACAAAAGTAACTGTGTCTTTGTAAACAAGATTTTGCACGTACTGTGTAGTTTATGTCCATTATTCTTCCCATATATATTTATAAATGTATTATCTACAAAATCAGTATCCGGATAATGTCTTGTTATCCGGATATTCTTTAACATCCCTAGTAGATAACAATTGTTGTAATTTGTAGATAAGATACAGAAGATTAAGCACTTACAATGCATTTTTTAGCATTTAATACCCATGCAGATGGTTATAGACATTTTTGAAGTGTAACTGTGGAGAAAATTCCATATTTAATAATGTTCTAGAAGAAATATGGTTACTTTTGATTCCTTATCTCAATGAAAACACCTATATCACATGCAAGACCTGTGTACATCCAGATTGGTTGGCTCATCTATGCCATCTGATCTGTATCTACACTGTTTGCTTCTTGGTCAATTATAACCTTTTAAATCTAAAAGCATCTGTCTCCATTTTAGCCAGTCAGATGCCTAGGATTTGAGACTGGTCTCCAATCTCAGTTTTATTGGGTGTCTTGCACCCTTGTGACATTTTTATTTTCATGAATTTTTTTAAATGACAAAAACGGGTATGTTTATATCCCAGACTTTGATACATGCATACTATGCTCTTCAAAATAAATAAACCTGACATTTTGCCTATTTTCCAGGAGTCAGGTTGACGTGCCATCTGATCTGGATCTGCACTTTTCATTTTTTGGTCAGTGATAAACTAATAAATAAAAAAGCAAACAGTGCAGATCATGATCAGACGTCACAGATATGCTGGCTGATCTGGATCTACACTGTTTGCCCATGCCATAAGGCATGTATATGAAAGAAATGGTTAATTATGTCATTATCTGTTTTCAGATTTCTCTACCCTTAGTCTGGAGGACGTGGATTCGGTATCAGAGGCGGATAGGGACACGCTAGCTCCGCTTCCCCCTCCGCAGTGGAACAATCAATACCCTTATAGTAGTTCAAACTATCTTCCACAAAACCTAAGCTATGTGCCCTCTTATAACTATACGAGCACTGACGCGCAGAGTTTTGTGGGAAGTTTTGTGGATGGTGCTGACAGTCGTGTTGGCGGGTTTTCTGGTCCCGCAAGCATCGCTGGAGGAAATAACAGCGCTGGGTCGGTGCACAGTGGATCCGGTGGTTAGTATAGTCATGTTGTGGTGTAAAAAAATGTCAGGTTTTTGTTGTCTAACGTGTTGTAGGGAACAACCAACCCGGGAAAAACAAGTTTTTGTAGAGAAGAACCAATGATAATCTTTTAGCTGTTGACTCAATTTGCAAGCCAATACAATATAAGTTGTATCAATCTAGTATAGGGTTATAAATGTTTACTGAAGGGAATGCATGCATGTGGTTTCCTGTTAGTTACCTTGTATGGCTTCATTGGACTCTTATTATTAATTATGATTAACATGATAAAAGTTGGCTTAACTTTGAATTTGAGTGATTACTTTCTATTATTGTTGGCCAAGCATGAAAAAAAATCTGTCTTTTTTATTTTCTGTAAATGTTTAAGGTAATTTTTAAATAGGTACATTTTAATGTTTTTTATCATTTACAAACTACTATGATAAATACTTATTTCCTTTAGTTGGGGCCATTTGCATTTGTCTTTCCCTCTAAAAACTTTCTTTAAATAATCCCCAAATGTTTTCTTACTTCCCCTATAAACCTTTTTTTTACCCAGATTAATTCTGCATTGGTTTTTGCCCCTAGCATGGAGAAAAGCCCAGTCCGCTATCTTCACAGTGTTTAATCTTTTACTCATTAAAGACCAGTGCAGATCCAGATCAGCCAGCACATCCTTCTGCACTGTTTCACTCATTAGATAAAGGTATATCTGTGTAGTAAAGGGTTAATTATGTCTCCCACCACGTAGTGGTGTGGGAGACATTTTGATTTGCTCCTGTCTGTTCGTCTGTCTGTCCGTCTGTCTGTCACACTTGTCCGCTCTCTAAGTCAAACAGTTTTCATCGGATCATCACCAAACTTCATCAAAATGTTAGTGGCCATAATATCTCGATCAAGTTCGATAACCAGCCATATTGCCCAAGGAATCTCAGAATTATGGCCCTTGAATTATCAAAAATAAGTTGTTTGAGGCTTGTCCACTCTGTAACTTGAACAGTTATCATCTGATCTTCACCATACTTTATGAAAATGTTTGTGGCCATAATATCTCGGCCAAGTTCGATAACCAGCCGTATTGCCCCAGTCATGTCGGATTTATGGCCCTTGAATTATCCAAAATTGGCTGTTTAAGCCTTGTCTGCTATGTAACTGAAATATTCATCAACTGATTTTCAATAAACATTATGATAATGTGTGTGGCCTTAATATCTTGGCCAAGTTCGAAAACCAGCCACTTTGCACCAGGCATATCAGATTTATGGCCCTTTGATTTATCCGAAATTAGCCTTTTAAACATGTCACTAACCTGGTTCATCTCTCAGTCAGATAGTTTTCATTGTATCTTCACCAAAGTTTATCAAAATGTTGATGGCTATAATATCTTAACCATTAGTGGCCATAATATCTCGATCAAGTTCGATAACCAGCCATATTGCCTAAGGAATCTCAGAATTATGGCCCTTGAATTATCAAAAATAAGTTGTTTGAGGCTTGTCCACTCTGTAACTTGAACAGTTATCATCTGATCTTCACCATACTTTATGAAAATGTTTGTGGCCATAATATCTCGGCCAAGTTCGATAACCAGCCGTATTGCCCCAGTCATGTCGGATTTATGGCCCTTGAATTATCCAAAATTGGCTGTTTAAGCCTTGTCTGCTATGTTACTGAAATATTCATCAACTGATTTTCAATAAACATTATGATAATGTGTGTGGCCTTAATATCTTGGCCAAGTTCGAAAACCAGCCACTTTGCACCAGGCATATCAGATTTATGGCCCTTTGATTTATCCGAAATTAGCCTTTTAAACATGTCACTAACCTGGTTCATCTCTCAAAGTCAGATAGTTTTCATTGTATCTTCACCAAAGTTGATCAAAATGTTGATGGCTATAATATCTTAACCAGGCTATAAAGTCATCGATATTGCTTGAGGCACTTCAGGATTATGGCCCTTGAATTGTTTAAAAAAAAAATCTTCACTTGCTGTCGCTTATAGCCATGAATAAATTACCAATTCACCAAAGATGTTGCAATTTATTCATGGGTAAATATCTCGGACAATTTGGAACTCCGCTGAAGTTTTGTTCAGAAATGTCCAGGAACGCTCAGCTGTTGCTTCAAAATTCAGAAACAGCAGCAAACATTGTTGTTGGTGATTTCAATGTAAACATTGTTTGTGACAAAAATAATCTCCTCCATAAAGAAATGGCTGCTTTGAATTATAAACAACTTATAACACAGCCTACTACAGCTGGCAGGACCATTATTGACCATATCTATGTGAACAATGTAGAATGTGTATCCAGTGGAGTAATACCAACATACTATAGCTATCATGACATTACATACATTGCATTATGAGAAAGTACTGTGCTAAGCAGCTATAAAGGTATTTCTTACACTGTTTAAGTTTTAATTTTACAATATCTGTTCCATACTCATGATTTGGTTCTTCTCTCATTTTCTGCTATTTTTATTATATGATGTTCACCAAATGCTATAATTATCTGTGTAATAAAAAAACAGCCGCTTTGACCCCGGCACATAAGACTTATGGCCCATTTATTTATTTACAATTGGCCTTCATAGCCTTGTACACTCACTCTCATGGTCTTTTTTCAGTGCATCTTCACTGATATATCAAAATGTTAATGACAACAAGTTTGACAACCAGTCACATTGACCCTGGCACTTCAGGATTATGGCCCATCAGAAATTGAAACTTATGTTTTTCCTGATCCTCCAAAAATTTGTGACATTGTTTATGACTAATATTGCACAGAACTTCCGTATGCCCTTTTAATAAATTGCCATCTTTATATTCACTTCACCAGTTTTATCCTGTGCATCATCAAAGATGATGCCTTTGTGGGAGACATGTGCTTTTCCCAAAAGCAGTTCTAGTTCACATACAGGTTTTGTTAGTAAGTTTGGCTGTATGCTCTTGTGGAAAATATCTGAGATATTCTGTCCTTGAGCTTTCTTTTTTTCACACATAAATTCAAACAACTGGAAAATCACCAGTGAAAAATGGTATTTTGCAATACTTGTTTTTTTCCTCCATCAACTTTAAAACTGCGTACAACAGATATTATACCTGCGTCAAGGTTTCGGAGACAGCCCATGATTCATGTCAAGAAATAGTCAACATTTGTTGATTGCTGGAAGTCAAATCGGTGATTTCTGTTCTGTTTTGGGAGAGATCTACGACCTTCGGAGATGTGGTTTTGTTGTTGCATTTCAAATCCAGGGCTTGGTGCAATATACCGTATAGCGGGTAATTTCTGCGGGTGCCAAATTTCTGCGTTCTTTGGATGAAATCGCAGAAATATGTCCAGCAGAAAAAAAAACCAGCACAAATTTAAATCGCAAAATATTATCTCATTGTTATGATATAGGCATAGTATCAACGCGACATTTGCTCAAACATTCAAATCAGCTGAATGGTTGTTTGAGAGTTGTTATTCATCGGATAGATAATATCTTTGTGTTATTTTTTGATAAAATAAATTGAGTAACAGGTATTACCCATGAATAAAATATCTGTGAAAAACAAATAGTATGTGTACATATATCACAGTAGTGTTATTCTTACGACACCTTACCCAATATAAACCGCAGAAATTTATCCTTCATGGGAACCGAAAACGCAGAAAGAAAAAAAGCAGAAATTTTTTGCATCCATTTTTGAGGGTAAAACGCAGAAATTTATGACCGCAGAAATAACCCGCTATACGGTAGGTCTAACTTCCCCGAATGACTGAAGTGACTGATATATCTTCCTTGTATTTTATATGGCACATATTATTTATTGCATGAGGAACAGACAAAAGTATTCTATGTTTATGGTTTGAATTTCCCCTGAAGGTTATTGTCATTTTGAAGTTTTGTTTGAATTGTCTCCCTTGTGTCATAATTTGTGTCAGTTTGAATTTTGGATCAAATTGTCTCCCTTTTATGATGAGTTGTGTCAGTTTAATTTTGGATAGAACTGTCTCCCTTGTATCCTCCAGTTTGGATTGAATTGTCTCCCTTGTATCATAACCTGGTTGCAGGGTTATTATTATACACCGGTGGTCATGGATCTCTTTATGTTCTCCATGTGAAGACTTGAAGTGTGTTTTACCCTGAACTCCATGCATAAAGCTTTTATCCCATGTGTGAACTGTTCCCAAAATCATAAAACTAAATCTAGAGACCAGTCTCAAATTTCAAGCATCTGATCGATGAAATGGCCATTTCAGCCAGTCAGATGCTTAAGATTTGATACTGGTCTCCAATCTTAGTTTACGATCTTTGGCCCTGTAGATCCAGATCACCTTTTACAAACACACTGTCTGATCAGAATCTAACACATGCTAACTACTTGTTAGGCAAAAATAAAGAAAGTGAATCTAAAATAGAACAGTGTAAATCCTGATCAGACTTCACAGGGATCTGACTGATCTGGATTGATATTGGTAGCACATAAAGTCAAATCTGTATCCACGGAGCAAGATTGAAATTTTATTAAAATACCTTTTTTTTAAAATTTGCATTGAAACATAGCTAAATGGGTTATATAACTTGTATGTTGTCTTTTGATTTAAATGTTGTTGTTTTTAATTTTTGTTAAATGTTCAGTTTTAATGTTTTACCCAATAATCTTAAGTAGTTTAGATAATTGTAATAGTTACATTAAAAATTTTATGTTACCTGTTAGTCAAAAGTGATTCAGTCAGGACTAAAAATGTTGTCCATGCAATTAACATTTAACCTTGGTGTTTGCATTTGTTTGTTAGCCAATGATGTTCAAGGATTTCAACCCTTTCCTCCATATATACGCCTTTTTACACGTGTGACCAGTGTAGATCCAGATCAGTCGGCACATCTGTGCCGTCTTATCAGGATTTGCACTGGTCACATTTTGGTCAGAAATAACCTAACAGCTAAAAAAGCGAACAGTTAAGATCCTGATCAAACGGCACGAATGCGCCGGCTGATCTGGATCTAAACTGTTCGCCCTAGCAATAAAGGTTTATCTATGGAGGAAAGGGTTAAAGAAAAGTTGTTATCAAGCAGATTTCTGGTGATCTACATCAAAGAGTGATCATCTATTTTTTGCACCACATTTTTGTGTATGTGCATGCACTAACTTGCTATATGGTCTAGTTGTAGGCAGAGGCAGGATTCAAATAAATGCAAACACTAAATAAGTTGCGAGTTCAGTTTTGGAGATCTACAGGAAATGAAAAATGCTATCTCAGACTGCAACCTTGCTTCGCTTTATCCATTTACTATAGATCACCATAATAAAACTCTTAACCCTTTATTCCATTGGATATGGTTGTTACCTATGGGCAGACTTGTAGATCCAGATCAGCTGGCACATCTATGCCATCAGAATAGGATCTACACTGTTCACTTTTAGATTCACTGGGATATTTCTGATTAAGTGGTGATCAGTGTAAATTTAGATCAGATGACACAGTTATGCCAGCTGATCTGGTTCTACACTATTCACAAATGTGATAAAACCTTTATTTGTGGAGTAAAGGGTTAACAGATATTTGTCAGCTGCATGCAGTTTCTGGATTTTCATACAACTTTTTGTTACTGTAGGATATTCAATTTCAAGTAGAAGTAGTAGAGGTAACAGTTTATTGTCTGTTTTGTTTTTACTAATTTTTGTTCTGCTTTCACTGTTTCAGTAACTTCCAAAAATGACTGTGCATGTTTAGCAACCACGTATAGCAAAATAAGTCGCCTCTGGGACAACAAAGAAAAACAGGAGTATAATGAAAAACAGCAACAGAATCAAAACAAACAAACAGACACTTCTCAAATGCATACCCATCACTACCCTATGAACAATTTTTTAAACCCTCATAGTTCTGTGAATAATACTTATCACCAGCTCGGAATGAACGCTTACCCCACCCACCCACCAAAGCATGGGGTTAAAGACACACGGGATACTTCAAGTTGTTCTGGTTTGTAACCTTTCACCTTGTTTTTTGTTGGCTTTCTATTTATAGTTATATTAATTTTGCTATTAATAGCCTGGTGATGGGATTAACTTTTTGTTTAAAAAAATGTAAAAAGGGAAACAAGCTTTTAGGTTACTTGTCTTGCTTGATTTAAATGAAGTGAATGGGTTGAAAATTTTCAGCATTGATCTAAAACGAATAGACCATATCTATTAATTTCAGAAAATAGAAATAAGTAATGAAAATGTTCGTAACACTTAATTGTATGCAAATTCGCGCACTGCTATGTTGCAGATTGTACATTACTGGCAACTGAGTTGACCCTTTCCTCCATATATACGAGGGATGATCCAAAAGTTTTGTCACTGCCTCGATTACGCAAAAATTTGACAGCAGATTGTTTTATGTTTAGTATATACTGATAAACATGATTTCAGTTATATTAAGCAATAATGTTTTAAGTTTAACAATTTCACCTCTGAAAAATGATGTTTTGATAAACCCGCTATGAGCTAACCGCCGCACACCGAATTTTTAGTGTTTCCCAGTTTAAAAAAAAAGTGTATAAATTCCAGAAAAAAAAAACGCACAAAAGCAGAAGAAACTTTTTTGACGTGACGCCATAAAATAGTCTGAGCATAAGTTTAGGTATAAATAAGATAATTGCACGTTAACATTTTCAACGCATAGTTGATGAATGTCCTTTGAAACAAAAAAATGTTAAAAGTTTAAAAAAACGTCGCAACGCGCGATATTACATTTTTGCTACACGCCAGTAAAATAGCTTCTGGAAACAATAAAAATGGTAACTTAATATATAGTGAAAAAAAGATAAAAAGAAGACTCGTCTGTAGATGATATGAACGCTTTGGAGACAGAGATGATCGCTGGATGACTGTGCAAGGACCGGAATGAAAGCAACGCGAACGAATGCGAATGTCAAAATTGTTTCTGATGCTAAATTAACTTGTTTAGTTTGGTTTATTTTAGACCTACGTCGAATATATCTACTAAAATAAAGTAATTAATTAGTATTAAAAATAATAATTAAGATTTCATGTATTCAACGCGAGTATTTAAAAACCCGCATATTTATTAAACTTAATAATTTATCTTTTAAGTTTTTGTGATATTTGTAAATACGTCGTTTGTGTGCAGTGCTGGTCGCTGATGTGCTTTATGCAATTTAACTGTTATTTATTAATCATTTTTTATGCAGACCAAACTTTACATGATATTATTTAATATATTCATTTTTATCTACAACGACTTTGGTGGCTGTAATATTACTACAAAATGTGTTATGAAGGCAGTGAAAAAACTATTGGATCATCCCTTGTACACATATTTACGCATCTACAACCAGTGTAGATCTGTGCCGTCTGATCTGGATCTGCACTGGTTGCATTTTGGTCAGAAATAACCTTATGAATAAAAAAGCAAACAGTTTAGATCCTGATCAGACGGCATGGATGTACCGGCTGATCTTGATCTAAACTGTTCGCCCATGCAATAAAGGTGTATATAACTATATATGGAGGAAAGGGTTCATAAAGACAGATCTTTGAGTGGATTGAGATTATATCAGTCCCCTTTGGTCAATTATAAATTTTTTGGGTGCAAACTTTTGCTGAAGCAGTAAGTCATAAGTTTTTTGCTGGCACAAATTTGCTCAACCATATTGTTCTTACAAAACATGCTCTTATAATACACTTCATTTATTTTATGTTTTCCAGTGAAATATGGAGTTTTCTCAATGAAATAAAATTGATAATTGACTGGTATTTTAAATACATAAGGACAGCCTTGTTCCCCAATTAGGAAAATTTGGCTGTAACTTGGATACATACAGGTTTGATAATGAATTGTTTTTATTTTAATTTTATTATTTTTTATTTTATTTTTCATATCTTGTATATTTTTCAATCAGGATTTGGGTTAGTCATTGAAAATGTTCTACAAATAGTTTTGTAGTTTCCAACAAGATTTCTAGAAGGCAACATATACACATCACATGATAAGTCGCAAATGTAATCTTGACAGATTAATCTCTGAATTATGCAATATATGCAAAACATCATACTTAATTATATTTTTTTAGAGCAAAGTGAAGTTTATAGTATATTGAGGTCTTATTATGTTTACATTGATATTGTATGCATGTTCTTAACACTGACAACAATGGTGGTACACCCTTTTTTACAAGCTGTGCTCAAAATTATCAAAACTGGGTTTTGAATAATGATTGGTCAATTGGCAGACTTGTTTTCAATTTAACCAATCTAATCCTATTATTTTAGACTGTTTTTTTTTCAATAAGTGCAGTATTTCTAGTTAGAACTTCTTAAATCTTTCCATAATATATACACTTTTGCCGTCAGCTTAGATCCGGATCAGTTTGCATGTCATCCATGCCATCTGATCAGGATAGCTCTGTTAGCTTTTTGAGTCATTAGGGTATTTCTGATCTATTTGCGAACAGTGCAGATCCAGATCAAATGGCACAGATGTGCTGGGAGATCTGGATCTACACTGGTTGCAGATACAACAAAATGCATATATATAGAGTAAAGGGTTTAAAAGAAATCATTTCAGAATCGTGCCATTTTATCCATGGTTTGTACCTTGCCATTTGCATGTACGGTATTGCAAGCTTACCGAAACTGAGGTCAATAAAATGTTGAGTGTTTATACACTTAGACCCAGTGCATCTGTTCTTGTGTTAATTAGATATATACAAATACACATTTATAACGCTTTACTCCAAAGTACCATATTTATGCGTTTATCGCATTTGCCACCAGTGTAGATCTAGATCAGCTGGCACATCTGTGCTGTCTGATCTAGATCTGCACTGGTAGCATCTTGGTTAGAAATAACCTAATGAATCTGAAAGCCAACAGTGTCAATCATGACTAGATGGCATGGATATGCCGACTGAATCTGCCTTTTTGCCAACACAATAAGGGTGTATCTATGGAGTAAAAGGTTAAAGCGGGCTATTTAGGCAGTTTGAAGTAGGAACAGTAACAGTTGTATGGCTTAATCCCATGCGTAACCATCTGATTCAGATCCAGCCTGCACATCATTTCGGTCAGTAAGAACCTAGTGAATCTTAAAGTGATTAGTGTAGATCCAGATCAAACTACACAGATGTGTAGACCTAGCTCTATCTACTCAGGTGGTGCATTGGATATAATCACTATCAATAAAATGAAGAGTTAGGCTAAGGCAACACACTTTGTCATTACAGGAAGCAGTGCTTCTGGTGGGAGCCGAAGAGAAAAAGATAAAAAGAAGTCATCTAGTCCGGCAGGAAGTGGGGGGAGCGATACAGAAACTGTGGCAAGTTCTCGGCTTGATCCTAATGAAAACAGCGAGCGGCGCCCGGGTTTGGGCGTTCCGCAGGACGTTAGTGCAAGTAGACAGTCATTTAGAATGGCTATGGGAAACCCATGTGAGTTCTTTATAGATGTCATGTGATCTGTATTGTGGCCCCTTTACAGCCAATGAGAAGCTTTGTTACGAAATTTGAACAGAAAATCAACCAATGAAATATTGTTTCAGTTGCATGAATAATTTTTAAAAAATGAGTGACAGATTTTCATTGGTTGGAAATGGAAAAGTAACAGTTGTGCATGCTTGATATAAACAGAAAGTACTTTGGAAAAAAACCTGGAATGCTTTTATATACAGTTTGAATGTGTGCAAAAAACATCTGGGCTTTTGACAATATTCAGATTTAGGACGGAGCTTAAGAAAGAAGATTCATGGAGGAAATTGTGTGACATAGCCAAAAGAAAAAATTTCTTTTACCCTTTACTCCATGGGGTATGGATGTTGTCCCATGGGCAAACAGTGTAGATCCAGATCATCCAGCACATTCGTGTTGTCTGATCAGTATCTGCACTATTGGCTTTTTGGTTTATAAATAGCCTAATTAATCAAATACCAAACACTGCAGATTCTGATCAGATGGCATGGATGTGCTTGCTGATCTAGATCTGCACTGCTAGTCCATGCCATAAAGACATGTTTATGGAGGAAAGGGTTAAATTTTTATCAAATAATAAGAGCTTTATGAAACATGTGAGTTTTTTGTTCTTGTGTGAGAGATACCGAAAGTTGAGAACTAATTTTGAATTAAATTCACAAAATTGTTTACTGCACTGACAAATTATGCAAGCTATTTCTGGTAAAACAAATGTATTTTTACACTATATTAACTCTTGAGTGACAAGACTGACATATATGCGACCAGTGTAGACCCAGATCTGACTGCATTCATCAAGATTTAAAAGCAGTTAACAGCTAACAATTTCTGGCTTAAGCTGGGGACAGGATGTAGTCTACTTTTATACATGCATTCCATGAAATTTAAAGAAAAAACATGTAAGCTATTGATGGTACAAGCAAAATGCATAAAGTTGACTAGATAGAAATTTTATGTTTTCTTTATACAGTCTGGAACTGGACAAAAGTGGTCTTAATTTTGGGGTAGAAACTAGCGCAAAACTATTAAAGTGGCGAGGGAATAGTGACTTTATAATCAGGGTGGTCTTAATTTAGGTTCTACTGTATGCTCAAATACAATAAATGGACATGTTTTGCACTCAATGATGACTTGAATCAAGCTCAGTGTTTCCGACCAATTCATGCTGTCTGATAAGGGTCTACACTGTTCTTCATTACCCAAACACCCATCTGAAAGAATGGAATCATTACACAAATATAGCAGTACCCAATATCATAGCCATGAGATTGAAGCCTGGTCTTAAAACAAGAGTTTTTGATTGGTCAGGTTGGAGACTGTGCCAAATTTCAACCAATCAGATGCTAAGGATGTAAGACTGGTTTGCATTCTCAGTGTTTTTAGGATCTTATGTACAAAAGATCACAAATCTGAGACTGGGTACCAATCTACAATCTATATTAGCTGATTGGTTCAAATAAAGTTCAGTCTCCAAATGGACCAATCAAAAGTTAGAACTTTTAGACTGGTCTCAAATCTCAGGGTTTTTTATCTTGGGCCCAGGTTAAGTGTACACTGAACCATTGTTGTAGTTTCAGTTTTTACACACAGCATGCTTGGCACAAGATCATAAAACTAAATCAGGAGACCAGTCTCAAATCTCAAGGATTTGATTAGCTGAAATGGTGATTGGTCACTATTTCAGCCAATCAGATTCTTGAGATTTTAGACTGGTGTTTTTATCTCAGTTTATGATCTTAGGTCCTTGTGTGATCTAGAAATCACAGTAATAATGACTTACATAGATCTAAAGATGCATGAATAAAAAGTCAGTTTTGTTAATGCATGATAAAGTTAATCATAAACTTTTATTTTTATTACATTTTTAGCAAGATTTATGGAGTAATGGCTTAAAACCATTGTAGACTTAAGTCCTTCTTGCAGTTTTTTTAAAATTTATTGCCTACAATTTTTCCTTGCATAGCTTAAGTTCAAACAATCAACAAACTGAGTTGAATTCAAAGAAAGATTAGCTCATTACAGAAATTCAGAAGATCTAGGTTTACTAGGGAGTGACCTTGACAGATGTCAAAACTATTATTACAAGCATATTTGTAAATCAGTAAATATTTAAGAATAATGAGATTATTGAATTAAAGATTTGGGCATTTGTACAGTTTATTGTTTACAGGAGCATTAACTTTTTCTAAAAGATCTGATAAAAACTAAAAAATTTAGAAGTTAAACACAGCAACAGGAATAATATGCATGTGTAATTATTGATTTATAGGTGAGTCAGTGATGATGGACTTGTGACCTTGACCTTGTGATCATTGCACCAGTAGTATCTATCTATAGATTTGACCTTGACATTTATTCATTTGCAACCATAGCAACCAGAGGGGCGTGACAGGAAAATACAGAAAATGAACACCATGTGTTGTGTTTTTGTTTAGATAAATTATGTGCAATTTATTTGTATTCCAATGTTTAAATTGAAGATCACAAATAAATTTTTGTGTTATTGGCATATCATTTTTATGATTAACTCAAAAAGATATGTTCATTTTAAAGTACGCTTTTATTGTGATGAAATTTCTTTTTAATTTATAGTCATCAGATTTTTACACCATGTATTAGAACATTTTTAGTCACCAAGTTTTCCATTTTGTGTGCATTTATGATAGTGTTTCACAGAACAAACTTTCTTTAGATTTGACAGCAGCCAGTGTTAGAGAATGTTAACCCTTTACTCCATATATATGCATTTTAAAGCTTGTGTGACCAGTATAGATTTAGATCATCTGCACTGTTCATTTTTTGACCAGAAATAACCTTATAAATCAAAAAGGAAACACTGCAGATTCTTATCAGATTGCACAAAAGTGCCGACTGATCTGGATCTACACTGTTCGCCGAGGCAATAAAGGTGTATACAATGTGGAATGGGTTAACTAATTTTTGTCCCTTCAGTGCTAAGAATAGTTGTGTAATATTTGGTCAAATGTAGAATCAGGTCAGCCTGCACATTCATGCAGTCTGATCAGTATCTACTTTGTTCTCAATTCATTTTATGAAATTTCTACAAAACACATCCATGAGCAGTAAAAAGAAATGCCTAATGTCAAAAGAAACAAAACCTAGCCTTTACATTATTTTGTTGGTTTACCCTTTTCTCCATATTATTATATGGGTTTTATCACATTTGCAACCAGTTTAGATTAAGATCCGCTAGCACAGCACATCCATGCAATCTGTTCTGGATTAACACTGGTCGCCTCTTTGTCATAAATAAGGTAATAAATATAAAAGCGAACAAAATGAATCCTTAGATGTGAAGCTTGACTGGGATCTACACTGTTTGCACATGCACTAAAACCTTAGTTATCCCTTTTCTCCATGTATACTCCTTTTTACGCATATGTGACCAGTGTAGATCCAGATCAGCTGACACGTCCGTGCCGTCTGATCAGGATTTGCACTGGTCCCATTGTGGTCAGAAATTACATAATGAATCATAAAGCCAACAGTGCAGATCCTGATCAGACGGCACAGATGTGCTGGTTGATCTGGATCTACACTGTTCGCCCACTCATTAAAGGTGTGTCTATGGAGGAAAGGGTTGAGGGTAAACCCATTATTCAATATATACACTTGTATATTGTGGGCAAACATTGTAGATCCAGATCAGCCAACACAACAGTGAACTGTGCAGATCCTGATCAGGTTGTATGGATGTGCAAGCTGATCTGGATATACACTGGTGATTAAAAGCATACCAATGTAGAAAGGGTTAAAACATTTGTGTAGTAATTTATTTTCATATATCACTTTTATAATGAATTTATTTGTAAGCAATTTTGATAAATGTTTTTCTTGTATCTTGCTTACTCATGATTTTCGAAGTGATGTTTCTCTTGATAGTTTGTGTATGTTAGATAAAGAAATAAATGCATTGCCTAAGTAAAACAGATCTGATTTTTTGTTTTATTAACCTAGTTTTCAGTGCATCTTGTATAGCATGAAATTAAATTACTTGCCATGCTTAATATTTAAGTTCGAAATTGGAACCCAAACAATAGAAACTCAGACCATGAATTTATTGCTGTTTAACCTTTTGCATCACGTATGTGTTTTATCACATGTGCGACCAGTGTAGATCCAGATCTGTGAATCGTTCCATGCCATCTGATCTGGATCTACACTGATTGTTAATTAGACAGAAATAAGCTAATGATTCAAAAAACAAACATAGCAGATCCTGATCAGACAGCATGAATTTGCTGGATGATCTCACTCTACACTGTCTGTCCCCAGATAACAGCCATATCCCATGGAGCAAAGGGTTAAAAGGGGTGGGCAGGGGATAGCTTAGTGGCCTAACTGGTACAGAAAAAGTAACTGGTTAACCCTTTCCTCCATAGACACATCTGTATTGCATGGACAAAGTGTAGATCCAGATCAGCTGTCACATCTGTGCTGTCTGATAAGGATCTGCCCTGTTCGCTTTTTGATTCTTTAGGTTATTTCTGACAAAAATGCAACTAGTGCAGATCCTGATCAGACGGCACAGATGTGCCAGCTGATCTGGATCTACACTGGTTGCACATGTGTAAAATTGCGTATATATGGAGGAAAGGGTTAAGAAATATTTATAAAACCAACAGGTTTGGAAATATGGAAGAGAACTTTTGTGGAATGGTTGAAATATCACAGCTGATGGAACTTCTGCCCTTCTAAGGCCATTATAATATTTTTTTTAAATTCTCTACTAAATGAAAGTTTGCATAAAAAATAGGTTTAATTGTAATGGAGTGCTTAACACGACCTACTTTAATTGGTCACATGATATAATCTGTAAAAATGAAGCATTCGCAACAGTCAACATCAGTGATGTCATACAATCTTAATTTTTTTTACTTCAAATTTGTTCATGGGTTCTTTTTATTTATCTTAATTAAGAAGGATATGACTAAAATAGTTTATATGCAGTACATTGTTGTTTACCTTCCAAAATTTAGTTCAGAATATAATGGAGTGCTACGTATATGTCTTATGATCAAACATTTTTAACTATCTAAATTGTGGTTTTAATTAGTCATGTGATTTGTGTATATTTGGAAGAGGAAACACAGTTATTCTGTTTCATAATTTGATAGGTAAACTGTAAACAGTTTAACTTTTGTTTATATGGAAACAAATAAAATTGTTGACATGTTTTTCAATTAGAGTTTGCATACCTACCATTTATATCTTACCCTTCCAGAAACGACTAACTCTTTATTCCATGGGATATCGATGTTATCCATGGGTGAACAGTGTAGATCCAGATAAGCCAGCACATACCTGCTATCTGATCAGGATCTGCACTGTTTGCTATTAGATTCATTAGGTTACTTTTTACCAAAAAAAAAGGGAGCAGTGTAGATCCTGATCATTGGCACTTATGTGCCAGCTGATGTGGATCTACACTGCTAACACATCACATAAAACCCATACATATGAAGTAAGTGGTTAACCTTTTACTCCATGTATACACATTGTATCGCATTTGCGACCAGTGTAGATCCAGATGAGCCGGCACACCCATGCTGTCTGATCAGGATCTGCACTGTATGCATTTTAGTCACAAAATACCTAATAAATCAAAAAGCAAACAGTGCAGATCCTGATCAGACAGCAATGAATGTGCAAGATGATCTGGATCTACATGGTTCGCCCATGCCATAAAGCTGTTTATATGGAGGAAAGGGTTAAGCTATGATTACGTTAAATTCATTGCATCTTAATACTGCTGATACCATGTTGATGCTGAAAACACAGCTAATTCTTATATAAAGTATTGCTTCCAGAATATAAATATTTGTACCTATTTTGACCCTTTACTCCATACATACACCTTTTATTCCATGTTTGAACAGTGTAGATCCAGATCAGCTAACACATTTGTGCTGTCTGATCAGGATCTATACTGTTTACTTTTAGATGCATTAGATTAAATCTGACCAAGAAGCGAACAATGTTGATCCGGATCAGACAGATTGAATGTGACGGATGATCTGGATCTGCACTGGTCCCTCATGCGATTAAAGGTGTATCCATGGAGTAAAAGATCAATTTTTGTAATTGCTATTTCAAATAAGTATGTGCCATTGTAAACAACTTTTCATAAAACCTTAACATGTTCTTCAAACCAAAATGGGGCATTTCTTATGTAAACTTACATTTTTACACTGCTGATAAAGTCTGTTTAGTATAAATGTTTGTCAGTACCGTAAAATATCCGTCATTTTTACATCAACGTTTCACGCAATGTTTGTATTTATATAATTATTATATTCACTGATATAATAGTTTCATGTTTAGAAGTGAATTTGTATAAACAGTGATTGACATAGAAGTGTCCTGTACTGTTCAAACTTGCTGACCCACTATCCTATAACATTTTGAGGAGTTTGGCGCTTAACTGAACTATCTTTTTCAAAATTCAATATGATTTAGACCAATGTTACGCCAAACCCTTGATAAAAGATTTGGCACAATTTGGTAATTGGTCCCAAGGTCATGAAACTGAGCCTAGAAACCAGTCTCAAATCTCAAGCATCTGATTGGCTGTAATGACGGACAGTCATTATTTCAGTCAGTCAGATGCTTGAGATTTGAGACCAGTTTCCATTCTCAGTTTTATAACCTTGGGGCCTGTTGCCTAAATTGCATTGCAGTAGGCTAACAGATTTTTTAGAGAAGTATATCACAAACTTTCTGAAGTAAATAGAACCAGATCAGCCAGCATATTTGTGCTGTCTGATCATGATCCACACTGTAAACTAGATCATTAGGTTATTTCTGACCAAGAAGTGACCAGTGTAGACCCAAATCAGCTTGCCCATCAGTGCCATTTGATCTGGATCTACATGGTCACACATGTATTTGAGTTTAAAACTATGAATGTGTCAATGAAATATTTTCTCATTTTTCAGGATATGAGTTAACAATTTTGACCAGTATATTTTGTTCTGATGTTTAAAGCATGTACTTAAATAAAACAAAAACCAATTCCTGATGTGTTAGCATGTTGGGGAATAGTATGGAAAATAAAACATTGAATGCATTTTGAGCATGTTGTTTTTGATTGCATTTTGCGTAGTGAAACTAGCCTGAGAACCTAGAACCGGCATTTAACCCTTTACTCCATATATACATATTTTTACAAGTGTACAACCAGTGTAGATCCAGATCAGTGCCCAAGGTTATAAAACTGAGCATGGAAACCAGTCTCAAATCTCAAGCATCTGATTGGCTGAAATGGCGACCAGTCGCCATTTCAGCCAATCAGATCCTTGAGATTTGAGACTGGTTTCTAATCTCAGCTTTATAACCTTGGGACCAGCAGGCACATTCGTGAGAAAATAACCATGGAGCAGGTTGACACATTGGGATCCTATAGTCTGGCAGTGGCAGGGACAGCCAGCAATCCCCACAACTTTATCATGAAACTTAATGTAGCCTATTTCTTTTAAAGTACTTGTCCCATTCACTTCATACTTGGAATATATCATCAGCATGAACAAAGCCATAGGTGAAAACAAGAATGATAACTTGTGTTTCACTATTTTTTGAGTTATGTCCCTTTCAAATAGAATTTTAGGTGACACATGGGTTCTGAGGAACACCAAATTCTATTGTTTTTATCAATTCCCACTTTTAGACTTAACATGTCATCAGATTACATACCTAGTTCTAAAATCAAATTTGCAAAGGTTATCAGTATGACCAAGGTTCTGAACACTTTGGCATTTGAGACAAGGGCCCAAGATTAATAAACAGATCGGGGACCAGATTTGCATAGGTTATCAGTATGACCAAGGTTCTGAACATTTTGGCATTTGAGACAAGGGCCCGAGATTATAAAACAGATCAGGGACCACTCTCAAACAATTTGAGATTGGTCTCCAATCACAGTTTAGACCATTCTTAAACCTAGAGCATCTATTTGGCTCAAAGGATGACTTTGAAAATGTATCAGAATAATAAAACCCTGACAAAAAAGAACATTGTGTGAGAATAATAGCGCACTGACTGACACATTAGAACAGTAAATCAGAATAGTGGAAACACTGACTAATGAAAAATGTATCAGAATAATGGAATACTGCATCTGACAAAGCAGAACAATGTATGAGAATAATGGAATACTGATTCTGGCAAAACTGAACAGTGTTCCAGAATAATGAAACTCTGATTCTGACAAAACAGAACAGTGTATCAGAATAATGGAACACTGATTCTGACAAAACTGAACAGTGTACCAGAATAATGAAACTCTGATTTTGACAAAACAGAACAGTGTATCAGATTAATGCAACACTGATTCTGACAAAACAGAACAATGTATCAGAATAATGAAACTCTGATTCTGATACAACAGACCAGTGTATCAGAATAATGGAACACTGATTCTTACAAAACAGAACAATGTATCAGAATAATGAAACTCTGATTCTGACACAACAGAACAGTGTATCAGAATAATGGAACACTGATTCTGACAAAACAGAACAATGTATCAGAATAATGAAACTCTGATTCTGACACAACAGAACAGTGTATCCAAATAATGGAACACTGATTCTGACAAAACAGAACAATGTATCAGATGAATGGAACGCTGATTTTGACAAAACAGAACAGTGTATCAGAATAATGGAACACTGATTCTGACAAAACAGAACAATGTATCAGAATAATGAAACTCTGATTCTGACACAACAGAACAGTGTATCCAAATAATGAAACACTGATTCTGACAAAACGGAACAAATTATCAGATTAATGGAACTCTGATTCTGTCACAACAGAACAATGTATGAGATTAATGGAACACTGATTCTGACACAACAGAACAATGTATCAGATTAATGGAACACTGATTCTGACACAACAGAACAATGTATCAGATTAACGCAACTCTAATTCTGACAAAACAGAACAATGTATCAGATTAACAGAACTCTGATTCTGACAAAACAGAACAATGTATCAGATTAACGGAACTCTTCATTCTGACAAAACAGAACAATGTATCAGAATAATGAAACTCTGATTCTGACAAAACAGAACAATGTATCAGATTAATGGAACACTGATTCTGACACAACAGATCAATGTATTAGAATAATGAAACTCTGATTCTGACACAACAGAATTATGTATCAGATTTATGGAACACTGATTCTGACCAAACAGAACAGTGTATCAGATTAACGGAACTGATTCTGACAAAACAGAACTGTGTATCAGATTTATGGAACACTGATTCTGACACATCAGAACAGTGTATCAGAATAATGGAACACAGATTCTGACAAAGCGGAACAATGTATCAGAATAATGGAACACTGATTCTGACATAACAGAAAAGTGTATAAGAATAATGGAACACTGATTCAGACAAAACAGAACAATGTATCAGAATAATGAAACTCTGATTCTGACAAAACAGAACAATGTCTCAGAAGAATGGAACACTGATTCTGACAAAACACAACAATGTATCAGATTAATGGAACACTGATTCTGACACAACAGAACAATGTATCAGATTAATGGAACACTGATTCTGACACAACAGAACAATGTATAAGATTGACGCAACTCTAATTCTGACAAAACAAAACAATGAATCAGATTAACGGAACTCTGATTCTGACAAAACAGAACAATGTATCAGATAAACGGAACTCTGATTCTGACAAAACAGAACAATGTATCAGAATAATTAAACTCTGATACTGACAAAACAGAACAATGTATCAGATTAATGGAACACTAATTCTGACACAACAGATCAATGTATCAGAATAATAGAACACTGATTCTGACACAACAGAACAATGTATCAGATTTATGGAACACTGATTCTGACAAAACAAAACAATGTATCAGATTAATGGAACACTGATTCTGACACAACAGAACAGTGTATCAGAATAACGGAACACTGATTCTGACTCATCCGAACAGTGAATCAGATTAATGCAACACTGATTCTGACAAAACAGAACAGTGTATCAGAATAATGGTACACTGATTCTGACATAACAGAATAGTGTATCAAAATAATGGAACACTGATTCTGACAAAACAGAACAATGCATCAGAATAATGGAACACTGATTCTGACAAAACAGAACAGTGTATCCAAATTATGGAACACTGATTCTGACAAAACAGAACAGTGTATCCAAATAATGGAACACTGATTCTTACAAAACAGAATAGTGTATCAGAATAATGGAACACTGATTCTGACAAAACAGAACAATGCATCAGATTAATGGAACACTGATTCTGACAAAACAGAAAATTTGTATCAGAATAATGAACACTGATTCTTACAAAATAGAACAGTGTATCAGAATAATGGAACACTGATTCTGACAAAACATAACAATGTATCAGTTTAATGGAACACTGATTCTGACAAAACAGAACACTGTTTCAGATTAACGGAACACTGATTCCGACAAAACAGAAAATATGTATCAGAATAATGAACACTGATCCTGACAAATCGCAACAGTTTATCAAAATAATTGAACACTGACAATCAAAACAGATCAGGTTATAATAATTTACACTGATTCTGACAAAACAGAACAATGTATCAGAATAATGAAACACTGAATTAAAAATGAAATGAAATTGAATAATAATGAATTGGAATACTGTGCTATCATTTCATTTTCATAGTGATTTCTCGCCCAAGATGCAATTTGCATTTGTTTGTGGGCATAAACTCGTGCAGCTGTATAATTCTTCTATGAATCAGTATTAAATCGTTCAATTTCACTGGTATTTAAACTTGACTTGCCAGCTTTAACATTGGCAGACACGCCAAAATTAAACCCTCCTGAAATAAAGTCATACCTCAGAATTGAATGTCGTCTGTCTTGTGGAGGGAAGTCTGTACTTTTGAACACCATCTGTGCCCGCGGTTATAAAACTGAGCATGGAAACCTGTCTCAAATCTCAAGCATGTGATTGGCTGAAATGGCGAACAGTCGCCATTTCAGCCAATCAGATGCTTGAGATTTGAGACTGGTTTCCAATCTCAGTTTTATAACCTCCAACCCAGAGCAATGAAGAGCAGTACTAACTGTACAACCATGCATGCAGCTAAACATCAATGCTTACCCTGTACATATACGAAGTACAAATGTAATCCAAAGTAAGTCTTTTATCGGCCAACGATTGATTCTTATATCATAATGAAAATAAATGTCTCGTCGTTTGCTGTGGGGGAATAAAAAAAATCTTGCATCTTGTTTTTTGGGGTTTTTTTACGACAAATCCAAAAAGTAGGGCACGTCGCGGGAAAAGGTGTCTTCGGGAATGTGACGTCATTTTGTGAAAAGACGTCATAAAGTTTGGCAGACGGCATTGTTAATTCGCGGTAAATTTAACATTCTGTAGTCAACATGAAAAAAATAAAAGATAATTCTGAGCTCTTTCTAATTATAGAAAAAACCTAAACTGTAAAATTTTTTACATAAGACACCATTCGAGAAACTGCCCCAATTTAGATTTGAAAAAAGCAACATAAGTGTATCAGTTGGTGTTGTTGTTTTTTTTTCAAAATTGTCACCCAGAACACCGTGTACATGTCGCAGGGTCAAATACATTACAGGTATTGGTAGTATAAATGATTTGAATCGAATATAGATTTTGAAAGAAAACTACATGTTGCCGAAAACACTAACAGCACGCCAATCATTAAGCCACGTCCAAGATCATAAAACTTAATCAGGAGACCACTCCCAAATCTGAATCATTATAATCAGGTTATAAGGTATAACCATTATTAGAATCTGAATCTGATTCATTTCTGCCAATCAGATGCTTGAGATTTGAGATTGGTCTCCATTCTCAGTTTTATTATCTCGGGCCCTTGCTTGTCACAAAACAAGAAAATTAATTATGCAATAGTCATATGTATTTTTCATTTTATTTATTAACATTTATATTTTATTTTTTGCAGGTAATTACCTTATCGCCGATATATGAAAATGCACCAAGAATCTACACAGTCAACGAAAAATGCCTCATATTGCAATGTTGCAAAAAAAGCATATGTTACTCTTTTATTATTTGTGACAGCACTACCACAATGTTAAAATTGACATTAAATTTGAGACAGCACCTCCTTTAATTTATGAAAATGCGCCCAGAATCTTCACAGTCAATGAAAAATGCCTCATATTGCAATGTTGCAAATATGCATGTGTTACTTTTTTATTATTTGTGACAGCACTACAACAATGTTAAAATTGACATAAAAATTTTGATACTTGGTTTGACAAACAATTAACCTGAGAAAATAAAAGCGCAAAAGTCCTAGCATTTCATGTATAGAAGTAAAGAAATATGTTAAGTTTCATAACATTTAGAAGAAATATAACCTAACGAGGCATCAACCAAGTAAAATACAATCGGTGTTACTTATTTCGACGTTATATTTCTTAATAGAATTTCCAAACCTGATAAGAACGCTTATGAACAATGCATCAAATTAACTTGAAGTAACTTTCGTTTCATTTTTTGCGCCTTTATTTCCGCGGGTAAACAACAATATTTTATATACTTCATTGTAATTAAAATATTTTGCTTAATTTTGGAAACTGTTTATAAATCAATTTGTTAACAGTAAGTTATCAGTAAAAAGAATGTCCCTTAATACATATAAATTTAGATGAAAAAAGCGCTATTTTTCTCGGAAGAACAAAATGTTTTTTATGATCTGATATGAAGTTGTATACAGAAACAATTAGGTAAGAGTTGTCGAAACCGAGAAATATAACATTTCTTAATGGCAATATACATTGCATTGTTGCATAACATACAGTATGTTACTGTATCCTCCACTTTTTATGTTACCAGTTTGAGTTTATGCTTATAATGTATACTGTTATGCAATATGTGATATACGATATATTGCATTTTTTGTCATGACACAACATATTATGCTGAGGAGAATGAAATAAGTGCTTTATTTGATTATTTTAATGTAACATAGCAGATCTTGTATACAGTATATGTAAAATTGATACAGTACAAATATGATTACTGGTAGTTATTGCAGAATCTTATATCTAACATATATGATAAATGTGTGCAACATGTTTTAGGCTTTGGCATAAGTTGCATACGCAGAACTGTGTCTTAACAACTAATTGTATAATAATAATAATATTAATAATAATAATATTAATAATAATAATAAAATATGAAAATTAAAAATTATTTTGTTGAAATGAGAACACAAATGAAATTACTCGCATTTTGTGTTGTAACCAATGATTTTTTTTTCAATTATTTATGTCGCCAAAAATTAAATACTAAAATTCGATTTTGTAACAACTGCGGTATATCATATGAAAGTACGTTACCTAAGTAATAAAAGGTGTAAGTTACCGTGTAACGGAAAAAATGTACGTTACCTTGTTACCGGAAGTAGAAAAAGTCAGTTATGTTGGGTTTGTTAAAGTAATAAGAAAGGTACTAGAAGAAAAAGAGAAATAAAACCGAGTTTAATGTAATATTATGAAATTGTTTTATGGGCAGCACGAATTACTCAACTATTCATACGTGTACCCTCATGATCAAATCCATACGAATATTTTACCCCTATTTAATAAGTTGAAAAATGTTATTTTCAAACTTTACGTGTCGATGTCATAGTCACGTGTTCGAATCTGCATGATTTTAAACTAAAGGGTATTTAATGTAACTGTTTAGGATATACTTGATTCATGTTTAGATTTAGATGGATCGGTAACCAAGTGACGCTTTAAAAAACAACAGAAGTCTCAAAATATTATTTTCCTTATTTTCAAACATTTCATTTCAAAACATGCAATCAAATAAATATGATTATATCTGGTAGGTCTGTATTTCATTCAAAACTATATATAGGTAGTCGTATATATATTTGGGTATATATTTGGGTATCACATGCCATCAAGTACTTATTCAGGACACGAGTAATTGAATCGCTTCACGCGAAAATGTGTTATGGAAGTTGAGTCATTCATTAAAATGACGTCATAAAATTGAACCGACGATATTGCTTTTTATAAACATACCGAGGCCAATATGTAAAACAAACACGCAACATATAATGGTTAGATATTGCTAGTTTGTTGTAGATTTTGTCTAAAAGCTGCAACAAATATGTATGTGACATTTCTGTGACACAGCAAATTGTGCATGTCTCTGTTGTTTTTTTTTAAGATGTTGATATGCAAGTCATGAATCCCTTATGACCAAATTCTTTTTTAAATATTTTCATTTTATTAGGTATTATTTTGTAGAAATTGATGTTGTTAACATAATTTTATTTTCAGTTTACTTTCATTTTGCCCTGATATATAAACATTTTGTGATATGAAATAAACTAAAATAGTCACTCATGCTGTATTTGTTTTCCTTGCATAGATGAATTGGGATGTAAAACTGATTTTTATTTTATTGTGCAAATTGTAAATGAAACCTTTGGCAAGGTGTAGTTTTCTACATTTGTACTGGTGTTACCTTTATACATTTCTGTTGGTTATATCATTTATTTCTCTTAAGTTTTATACTTTTGAAGTGGAGAAATTGACATTTTTAATTCGCTATTTCTGTCTACACGAAAACCTTGCTGAAAACCAATCTACAACAAAAGTTTTTTTCAACTACATTATAAAAAATAAAGGTATCGGTGATAGAAATTCTGAATTTGTGATACCAATACTACTGTTTCACTAAATCGTTGGTAATTTTTCAAAAGTTATAGACACACAATAGCGAACAATGTGTTAATAAATTTTTGCACATGAGACAACACCTTCCGACAATGAAAAGTTTTCTCTATTCAAAGCAGTGATCCTTATAAAAATAGTGGTTACTAATCCAGAAAAGACGTTTGATCCCTTGTTAGGTTCAAGCTTCTCGGGATAAATCATTTTACGTGATCAAAAATGACCGTTTTATATATTGAGTCATCGAGATAATCCGACAGAAAATGATTACTTAAGTCGCTTTTGTTCATAGCAGTATACTAATCGATCGACGACAGTGGGTGCACATTTTGTGCCGCTTTTGTTAAATATAAATAGATGAAACGGATAATTTGAAAGCTACCGAACACGACAAGTATGAAAATAGTTTAGGTTCGGTTTGTAATAAAAAAAACAAACAAACGAGAAACAGAGGGTCTGCCACCATCAAAGTTCAGTGGCTAGCTTTTTTTGCATCAGCCCCAAAGATACCCTGGATAACAAAATACAACAATAATGTTGCCTTAGTGAAAATAAACTCCAACCATCATAATACTCACCACTTTATGCAGAAAATGCAAACATAAACAACACAAGTAGAAACGCTTTATTACTGTTCCAGGAATAACATTTAAAATTAATTATAACACTGTCAAATTTTATTTACAATTGTACAGGATTCGAGGTCTCTTAGAAACTGTTTATTATTTTTGATATATATAAACATGATTAATTCTCCTTAAAATAACTAACGCAACAGGATGTTTACAAAACAACACAGCATTTCCCCATTTTTATATCGTTTAAATAATAGTATTTATAATGAAACATTATAAGGTCTTAAAGTATGTTTAAAACAAAATTTCAATAATTTTTAATGACATTCAAACGAGTTTAAAGAAAAGGACAACGGCACAAAATCAAAGCACGCAGTAACGTGTTTCGATCTTAAACGCATGCATTTTCAAGCATTGGTAATGCACTTATTCAAGCGTAAAGCGCTGATGGGATAAAATTGACAGATGACCTAGCTAATTAATACAATCCCACGGTCTTTGACCTTCATACATCCATCTTTTTGTGATCAATTTCAAAATAAAACTGACGGAAAACGTAATTAGTCGGCCACCAAACTTGAATTACATATAAAATTTATAGATAAGTTTAAAAAGTTACATTGAATTTTCCAATGTTTCATGTGTAAAAACGGCGAACTTTCACCATTGTGAAATTTACGGACAAAATCGAGAGTTTAAACGAACGTAGCCAAAATCCCATTAAATATTTTTGTAACCAAGTGCCCCGTTGACCTAATAACATATTAACCTAAAATAAATTATCGATTTATTTACCAGATGTGTCAGAGGTAATCTATCAAACATAGCAAACGGCCTGATCCTGAGTCGCTCAGTAGATTTTAACGTTGTTCGGCGAATTCGCCCGATTTACGGCGGATTTGACCGAAGTACAGAGTAGTTGACCGCTGTTCGGAAATTAGAGATCTGGATGTTGTCGTTCACGTTTTAGTTGACCATAAGATTGATTTCGAAGAAAACTGGCACTCCTGGTGAATTTTTAAATCATCAACATCCTATTAAATTTAAAAATAATTATTTGGCTGTTCATTACGACTTCAACGCCCTCACTTTGAATGACATATTTGCCATTGTTTATATTCGTAAAACTTTTCTGAAATTTGAATTCTTCATAGTGTATAACAGATGGTATTAAAGCAATTGTGTGTCTTTATGGTGACTTATATTATTTGAAAATTGAAATCAGTCGCGCAACTTTGTGGTTTCAGTTATTTTTTTTTTATTTTTTTTAGTGGTTTCAGTTATATTTAGTAAATCAATTCACTTACTGGGTTCAGTGATGCTAAGTAATAAATTATAGAAATACATTTCCCAACCATTTAAAAACAACAACACGATTTGCCAAATATAATTTAAATCATTATAAGTTGTTGAAATTATATTTTGTCCAATGCCATTGCAGTATTTTTCAAATTGTTGAAAGTATCTTTCACTGTTCAAGATACTATTCCCAAGCGAGACCAAGAAGAGAAAAAAAAAACTTGCCGATGATATTGCCCCTACCGGAGAGCGAACCCGTAGGACGACAGCGCCTAGCCATGCAGTTCCAATTGCGCTACTTATTGAGTTAGTCTTCAAAAACTGAAGTGTTTAGGCCCTGGTACACTCGTATTATTATTGACCTAATATACCAAAACGGTATCCACAAAAATCAGTGGAGATTTGAGAACAGTTTATGTAACTGCGACTTGGAAATTTCCTGTTTTTTTAGTTCGGTATCTGTCGAAATGTAACGGAATATTACGATAAGAATACACAACGTGGTATGACGTAGTCATGACGTCTCATATAGCACAGGCAACTGAAGAAATAGGGTATTTGAGAAAGTCACACAGTAGGATGCGGATTTACTGATCTGCCTTGTTGTATCATTCATGCGGATACACGATGTGTTATGCTAAAATCATTCATGGTATATAATAGTTATGTAGGTTGACAATAAAAAAGTTGCTCGGTGGATGCTTGATTTAAGATCTGTAATTACCATGTGTAAACTATTAATTAGGTATATATTGAATAAGTTAAGGTAATTCATACCCCAGACAGTACTGTTATCTTAATGATGGGCTGTGAAAATTAAATTATCATTTTTTCAACAATTTCCGGACAAATCGTTATTATATTGCTACAAACAGATGAATATTGATAATAACAGGAGACAATTGTTAAAAAAAATGAATTTTGTTAGAAAAGTAATAAAATGTGGTACCTGCTATGTTGTCTAATCCGGGTGTCAAAATAAAGCATTTTCCACTGAAATAAATCCAAAACAATTAATTACAATATCCAGTTCAATGTTCCATCTAGGGCCAACCAGTGTTACTTTTTCAAAATAACTTTTTAAACATTGACTATTATGAATTTCAAAACACTGCACAAATACCATCACACAAGATTTACATTGTTATACATGTAGAGATTAAACTGTCCTACAGGTAAACACAAGTGGGCATGATTTGCATGCTTTTTGCATGGGTGTGACCTCATGGGACAAAGGATGATGTGTTTGGATTTTGATTTATAAGAGCAATATTTTCAAGTTATTTTGAAAAAGTAACACTGGTTGACCCTAGATGGAACATTAAACTGGATATTGTAATTAATTATTTTTGATATAGTTGAGCGGAAAGTGCTTTATTTTGACACCCGGATTAGACAACATAGCAGGTACCACATTTTATTTCTTTTCTAACAAAATTCATTTTTTTCAACAATTGTCTCCTGTTATTATCAATATTCATCTGTTTGTAACAATATAATAACAGTTTGTTTGGAAATTGTTGAAAAAATGATAATTTAATTTTCACAGCTCATCATTAGTGCAACTGTACTTACTGGGGGTATGAAATACCTTAATTTAAGGGCCTGCCACACTCCTCCCAATTCTATTCATCGATAAAAAGAAAATTATCAAACTCTCAATAACGGCAAAATGCTGTTAAATGAAACTTTGCACAAGTGTATGTTATTAATGTATCTTTATTTTACAGATGGTAAGACATATGAGAAAAGTAAAGAAAAATAGCGAGATCTAAAAATTCCCTCAACTTCTATTTACATAAATTCACAAAAACTAAAGAACACAAAACATCCTTTTAAATGCCCACATGAGTAATATGATATTGACAACAATTTATTGTGTCCTCATGATTTACTTATGTAAACTTTACGAGATATTAGTAAAAGTGTGTTTGACCTTCAATTTCCTGGTCGCGTAAACGGATGACAATCACTGATTTCTCTTTTAATAGTTGAACGTTTTTTACAAAGTACACAACATTTTCTTGTCAGTATCATTGTGCTCACGAGGGAATTTAAAGTTATGTTCTGCATCGCCTAGTTTTTGTGAATTTATGTAAATAGAATTCAAGGAATTTTTAGGTCTAGCTTTGTTTCTTTACTTTTCTATTTTGTCTTACTGTATGCAAAATAAAGATACATTAGTAACCTTCATTTGTGCAAAGTTTCAATGAATGGCATTTTGTCATTACTGAGATTTGATGATTTTTATTTTATCGATGAATAGGATTGGGAGGAGTGTGGCGATGCCTTAAATAGTAATTCATATATTGTAATTTGTAACACAATTAAATGATTTCATAATCGTTCTTGCTAGCATGATTTATAATCAAATTGTTATGTCCCACAAAGTGGGAGGCATATAGAGTTGCAATCGTCCGTACGAACGTCCGTTCGTCCGTCTGTCCGTACGTCCCCCAAATCTTGTGGTATCAACTCCTCATGAACTATCGGAAGGAATACTTTCAAACTTGCACAGATGATCAAGCATTATGTGCAGATGATCGTAAAGAAAAGTTTTTTTTCCTGCGACCATTTTTACTTATTCTTCTTCTTGGCGTTCGCTCTACACGACCACTCCAGCATCCGCGATGAAAGTTGTGGTCCTCCGTAGGTCGTCAACATCTCCATATAGTTTCTGCTGGATTGTTGCACCCTGTGGCCACGTTGCTTCTCGCTCCTGGTCGTATCGTTTACATCGTTGGAGGATGTGCTCTGCAGTCTGGTCCTCTTCTCCACAGGGACATATTGGGGATGGCACCAATTTATACTTCCTACACATGTGTGCATTCAGTCTGTTATGCCCTGAGCGTAGCCTCACCATCACCACCTGCTCTGGTCTGTTTAACATGTGGTAGGCATCTGCTTCCTGTCTGGTCTGTGAGAGCCTTAATGATGGTGGCTTTCTCCTTGTATGTCGCCTGGTTATCTAGTTGCTCTAACTGGGCTCCTAACCTAGCCAGCTTGTCAGCCTCCTCATTTCCGGGCACTCCACAGTGAGATGGTATCCACTGAAGGGCAACATTGCGGGAAGACCCAAGCTTGTTCACGGCTTGTGCTAGTTCAGGAACATTGTTGCTTGGCAGAGCCTCCAGAACTGAAGTTGCGTCTGTGAGGAAGACTACAGAGGTTACCTCTTCTGCTGAGTCTTCAATCAGAGAGACTGCCTTCATGAGCGCTTCAGTCTCTGCTCTGTAGTTGCTACAGTGCTTCCCAGTGGCAATGTAATGGGCTGATTTCTGGCCTGACGGGAATGTTATATGAATACCAGCGCCTCCATCCTTAATAGCTCTAGTGGCTGACCCATCTGTATATACATGGGTCCATCTGTCTAAAGGAAAGTCTGCGTAGATAGTCGCAAGTGTCAGACTTCTACGGATGGTCTCATTTTCTTGTTTGCCCATGTCAAGTCCAGGAATAGCAAGTGCCACTTTCACTGCAGACAGGTCATTGGCTGTAGGGTTGGTGATGTCTGCTCGGCCCAAGGGAATTGTCTGTATGTTTAGTTCAGAGGCGTACTCTCTATTCAGCTTCTTTGCTTCCTGTACAAAGCTGGAGCGCTTAAGGCGGTTCTTGGTGAATCCCTCAAGCCTGTTCCTCATGGGGTGATCTGGGAGCGACTTGTACTTGTTTGCCTGGAGAAGGACTTTGGTTTGTCTTCTTTCATGAAGTGGTTGGATTCCAGTCAGTTTCTCCATGAATGCAATTGGTGTAGACTTGGTGGCCCCTTTGATAATGCGCAATGCCTGATTTTGTACTTTGTCTAGGGCTTGCTGGTTCGTCTTGGCTGTTGTGGACCATGTGGCTGAGCTATATTCCATTGTGGGTCGTACTGTGCCCTGATAGATGGTCTACAATATTTGCTCATTCGCACCCCAGGTTGTTCAAGCAAGTTTGCGCATCATGGCTAGTTTTCTTCGTGCAGTCCCTTCTACACGGTTGATGTGTGGTTTCCAAGTCTGCCGCTTATCAAACGTGACCCCAAGGTATGTGGCTTCGTCTTCCTCCTTCAGTAGTGTTCCAGCCAGCATAACCTTCCCAGCTTTCTGTTTTGTTGACAAGGTGAACAGTGTGGTAGACGACTTCTCCTTGTTGATCGTAACGCACCAGTCTTCGGCCCATGCTGCAAGTGTGTCCATAGCTCCTTGCATTCTGTACGTGGCTGTAGAGGCGTGTTCTTCTTTGCACCATAGCACCAGGTCATCAGCATAGAGAGCAGCATAAACTCCCTTTGGCAGTTCAGACACCAGGTCATTGATGAAGACCAGGAAAAGTGTCGGGGACAGGACTCCACCATGTGGGACACCATGGCGTAGCAGGAACTTCCTACTGTTGGCTTGGCTCAGGCTGACTCTGGCTCTTCTGTTGAATAGATACGAGTTGATCCATTGCAGCATGGCCCCATCAACTCCATTCCTCATGAGCTTCACTTGTAGCCCTTCTGTCCAGACTTTGTCGAATGCTCTCTGTAGGTCGATCCATGCTGTAAGGATCACCTTGTTTTCTTGACAGGCGTCTTCGACTTCCTGTGCTAGGTATGTAGTCTGGTCTTCTGTGGAACGAAATTATCGGAAACCAGCCTGTTCAGATGCCAGCAGGTCGTTGGTCTCCAGGTACCACTTCAGGCGTGCATTCACAATCCTCTCCATTGTCTTTACTACACAGCTGGTGAGGCTGATCGGACGGTAGCTGGCTGCCTTCTTTGGGTCCTTCCCTTTCTTGAGTATGGGGATCATTGTCGCCTCTCTCCAGATCTGAGGTAGCTGCCCTTGTTTCCAGCTGAAGTTGTAGATGTCCATGAGTTTGCACATTGCTGTATTGCCCAAGTGTGACAGCATCTCGTTGGTGATACCGTCTGGACCTGGAGATTTTTTGGTCTTCAGCTGTCTGAGAGCTGCCTGTAGCTCGTGTAGTGTCAGGCGCGAATCCATACACTCTGACGTACCCTTAGCTGTTTTCCTGTCCCTTTGTTCTCCTCTGGCTTCTCTCTGTCGTTCTCTGTTGATGGGGTTGTCACTGACATCTTTGTAGTTTTGGGCAAAGACATTTGCCGCTTGTTTGCCCATTAACAGCTCTCCTTCCTCTTCCAAGGTGACTGGGCCTCTCGCTTTGTCTTGGTCGTCGTTCAGTTGTTTCGTTAACCTCCACAACTTACGGCCATCTCTCTCGAGGTTAAGTGAAGCTGTCTTGATTCTCCAGCTCTTTCTTTGGGCCTCTAGCTTTTGCCTGAGGAATTTGGCCTTGGCATGCTGTAGGTTGAGGTTTGCCTCCTGTGAGGGATTGTTTTCGGCTTCCAGTCTGGCTTCGGATAACTTGGTTTGCAGCTCCTCTAACTGCTCACTCCAGTATGGCTTGTAGTCTTTCCTCGCACCTCTAGGGATGGACTGCTGTGCTGACTTGAGGATACATTGATTGAAGTCTCTGACTATGTTGTTTATGTCTCTGCCTTCAACTCTGATGTCTTTGCAGAGTTCATCACTCACAGACTGGAAAAGGGACCAATCGGCCTTCTTGTAGTTCCATCTGGGTAGGCTAGATGATGTAGAGACAGTGTGGTCCAATATGAGGCGGACTGGGCGATGATCACTGCCTCCGAGCTGTTCAGAGACTTCCCTCTGGACATGTCCATGTATGTCGTCAGTACAGAAGGCAAGGTCAGGCGTTGATGTTGTGTGCCATCTTCTGGAGTAAAAAGTAGGGGGATCCTCCGGCTGATTAATGAGGTTCAGCCTGTTGTCATCCTGCCAGGTCTCCACTTCCTCTCCACGGCTGTCCAAGTGGTCATAACCCCAGCTTTGTGAGTGACTATTGAAGTCTCCAACAACCATGAAGTTTGTTGCCTCTGTTGGAATATGGTCTAGGGATAGAGCTTTGTCGTTTGGAGAGTACATGTTCACAAAAGTCAGTTCGAAGTCATTCTTTCTGAGGGTCAGTACTTGGAATTCCGAGTCATCCATATGCGTTTTAGTCTGGATAGCATTGATGTTGTTCCTGACTAATGTCATGATGCCTCCTTTCTTTCTACCAGCCCTGTCGCTTTGGAAGTACTGGTATCCTCTGACCTTAAAGGATTTCGCTGGTTGCAGGTGTGTTTCCTGAATGCAACAGACATTGATGTCATTCTCATGAAGGAAGTGCTGTAGTTCAGTCTTTTTGTTGAAGACTCCTTCTGCGTTCCAATGCATCACTTTGAAGTGTTGCTGTTGGACTTTCCTCCTCCTTGGCTTATTGTATCCCTTTGTTCTCCTCTTGGTATGATAGAAGGAGTGACCCCCAGTAGCTTTGGGTGGACTCTGTCGAGACTCAGAGCCCGGCACTGTATCTCCCTGGAGGGATTCCAAAGATCCAGCACCACATCGATGAATACCATATGATCGTGTAGTCATAGCGTAGTTGCGTGATGCCATGGTTTGTTAGAGAGTGCCAATGGCCCAGCATCTGCGATTTTAACTCTCTAGGTTGATTAGGGTCACCTCTCCCAAAGCCTTTGTCCACCCAACGACTGACCACAAGGCAGTGGTGTTTTTGGAAGGGTTGTCTCCCTTGGTTTGGAATAAGAGTTTTCCTTCTCCTAGACAGACTGCCTTCCCTGGCTAACGAGCTCCATCTACCCGAAGCAGTTATGGCGCCAAAGGTCCGCCTTCGCCCCTTCTCCTGTTAGTAGCAGCAGGTCCGCCGGGCTAGTTACAAGCCACGCGTGCAGGCCAGGAGCAGGACTTGGTAGTCAGAGGCTATATTTTACGCAAGCCATTGGGAGCACTTTTAAAGCAATGGGAGCTTATCCAACATTGCCACCCCCGGCGATGACAACCCTTGGAACCCGACCATTTTTACCAGAGTTATGGCCCTTCCTTACGGTTGTAGCAGTGGGGGCATCAGTGTCCGAGGGCACATTCTAGTTTTTTCATATTGCTTTTTAGACACCATATCATCATCATCATCATCATCATCATCATCATCATCATCATCATCATCATCATCATCATCATCGTTGTGTTTCTGTTCATCATCATCATCATCATCATCATCATCATCATCATCATCAACAACAACAACAACAACAACAACAACAACAACAACAACAACAATATTTTTAAGAACAGGATCGTCAACAGCAACAACATATGTTTCCTTGTGACCGCAAATCAGTGTTTCGCCGTGTTTTGAAATCTATAAACCTTGATTTATTATCAACAGCCGCTTTCAGCCAGATTCAAGTGACTTAAGAATTTAAACTGTTTTTACACCGATATATCTTCAACCACAATCATTATTATTCTTGAAAATATGGTGAAACTTATTAAATTGTGACATCCCAATTAAGTCATGCACTCAGGTGCCGTCAGCTTGGTTATACGCATGTAAGGAAAATGTGACAAATTTCACCTTGCGAGAAAATGACAGATTCTCTTTAAAAGCGCAGGTAATTGTCACTTCTACTTTAAATTTTATCAATTCAATTTCGCTACAGCAAAATTAAGGTCTTTCATATCATTAAGGTCTTTTGTGTTTTTTTTTCTCTCAGAATGAGTGATCATTAAATTCTAACAAAACAGACACTTGACTGACAACTGTTACGACAACTCTTTGCTAAAATTAATAAAAGATTTAATAAATGGAATATCAAACCATAAAACCTGTAAAACAGTCACGGTTTCTTTATCAAGCCGTATTGTTAGGGACAAAATGCTTGTGCACCGAGGCTGAAGGTTATAAAGCTGAGATTGCGAACCTATCTCAAATCTCAAGCATCTGATTAGCCGAAATGGCGACTGATTTTCATTTCAGCAAATCAGATGCTTGAGATTTGAGACTGGTTTTCATGCTGTTTTATAACCTTGGGCACGAGACTTTGATATTTATATCGCTGTAGTATGTTTTAATTTCGCGGATATAAATTTTCACGCAAAAACCCGAAAATATAATTCGCGGGGTGCCTAAAGTCGCGGAACTGTGTTATAACATTAAGGCACACTGTTTAATGGTTTAGTTTCGCTGGGGTTGAATTTCGCGCCCTTGCCGTAAAGCGAAATACGCGAAATTTGAAAACCGCGCGAAATGAAATAATAACTACACCGAATTTCATGTGTGGCAGAATTATATGTGTCTGCACTTTTAAATGGTCGAATTATATGTGTCCACACGGTTAAATGGCCAGATTATATGTGTCCAGGTTGTTAAATGGTCGACATAGGTGTGGCCGCATTGTTAAATTGCAGAATTATATGTGTCCAGGTTGTTAAATGGCCGAAATATGTGTGCCCGCATTGTTAAATGGCAGAATTATATGTACTTTGTTAAATTACCAGCTCTGTTAAATTACCAAATTATATGTGTCCACACTGTTAACTGGCCGAATTATGTGTGACCGAACTGTTAAATGGCAGAATTAAATGCAAATGCACCAATATGCAAATGAGTATTATATACATGTAATGTGATGATGCTGTTACATGGTTAGATTTCGTTTTGGTTTTAATTTGCGCACTTTACTTTGTGCGAAATACGCGAACATTTAATTGTATGTTGTATGCAATTGCATATTATTGTTCTTATGCACGATGTGTGAAAAGCCCGAAACACTGCTTAATATCAGCTATATAAAAACCGCGCATTCATAGATAAAACGTGTTTTCCACTAACTTAAATCGTACATTAAAATAGAACATATTATGATAAATCTCTGTAATTACTTACTCAGGGAAAGAATAGAAGCACTGTTTGGTGTTCCATCTTCGGTAAAACAAGCTGACAGCTGACGTTTCTTCTCCAAGCATGACCGCGGTCTGACAGGCCGAATTAGCATGATGTCAGTAACGTAACGTAACGTGCGATCTAGTCGCTATTTCCCGTTGAAACATCCAACACGTAATTTTCGGACTTCTTCAAAGTCGTCGTAACAGCCAGGGGATTAGCACTCAATTTTCCATCTTTCAAAAAATAAGCGGATGTGAGACGATAACGATATAAATTAATTGTTAAATTTTCGATAAATTATTGATTTTTTTGCGGAAGTTAGTTTTAATTTTAAACGGATTTTTACCAAATTTACAAGAGAGCAAGATGAGGATCGTGATAACCGTTTTAGTTGTTGCTAGTGTGATAATGGTGGTGTCGTCACAAGCGAGTCAAATGGCGGCTTACAGAGCTCTATCGGCTTCAGGTGGCAGCAGTGCAGGAGGTGCCTCGGACTTCGGGAGTATGGGCGGCGGTTTGGGCAGTCTGATGGGCGGTGGTATGGGCGGAGGATTGGGCGGAATGGGCGGCGGTATGGGCGGTATGATGATGATGGGAAGTGAGTATTGTTGTTTTTGTTTTCATGATTTTACTTTTGTGTTTGTTCTACTAACTCTTTTAGTAAAAATAGCATTTTATATCGATTTTAAAACGTTTCTGTCTATTGCGACCTTATGAACGATCAGTCCGGCTGACAATATGTTATCGATGGACATGCGACATTTTTTAAATATTATTATTGTCAGTAGAGATTTATTAGACCAATCGAATTTTCTCTTACCTGACAGTCTAATATAGATCTTTTGCCAACTCGTTCCGCCTTTAACTATGAAAACAGAAATGTCGACTTTTTGGAAACTCGTTTTCTAAAAACTATACTATGGAACAAAAATATCGATTTTTGCCAACTCGTTTCGCCTAAAACAAAAATGTTCTATGAAACCAATACTATCGATTTTTTGCAAACTATTTTCGCATTAAACAAAACTGTAAGTTATGAAAACAAAATATCGATTGAAATTGTCCATAATGTCGGCTTACCTTTAATGTCGATGGTTTTGGCACCTTGAGATATTAAGTTGATAGAAAAAATGAAAAGTAACTTGTATTTTAGAATAATTTGAAACTGGGAACTCATGTGTACCACTTGGGATGAAAGTTAAAAAAAGTTTAAAATGAAAACGAATTTTGAATAATACAATCTGTTTTTCTGTGTGACGAAAATAAATGTGCGGCTTGTGTGATTGGCGCCTAGCCAAGGTACTCGATTAACTAATGGCGATTCCAACTTGACACAGCGACGTGTCAAATACACATATAGTAAATCGATAAGTTTCAATCCGCTTTCAGAACAACACACACATTTCTGCAATAATTTAACAAGGCTTTATCATTATCTGACCGAGTTGTAACTTTGACACTCTTGAAAATTAAACACGATTACATACTGACGGTTTAATATTGTATATAAATTAAAAATAAAATGCTTTTTTTACTCGTCCACTCCAGAGCTTATGTTAAGTAAGTTGTTGGTATTCAAATGGGCACGTATTGTAGACCGCTTATACAGACGTTGTTCAAACCGTATTTTCCATATTCTAGATCATAAAATTAATTTACTCCTTGCCCGAGAATAACTTTTGGCATAGATATTATTTTAAATCTATTTAAGTGGAACTTTTATATAACCCGAGCTCTAGAGTTTACATTTTGCATTTTATAGTTTTCTGTTTCTGGAATTAAGAGGTCATTGCTAAGTGTAAGGCGGGTGACATATGTTAACAAGCGAAATATGTTGTCCTCATTTATGTGGTATTTTGATGTAACACTTGAATAATGCCGAGATAAAATTAGTCAGATTAAAGACAGAATGCGTCATCAGCAATTGAACACAGAAGGCGGATGAACCCTTTGTGCTTTCAGTAGAAGAAATGCGACACAATTTCATACATGTTTTGTGGTAGGAGGACAAAAAACTTGTAACCATATATCGCTCGTTGTACAATAATAAAAAGAGATGGTCCTTTATAGCGAAGGAATTTAGTTTACGGCGCAGGCATTTAGTTTATAGCGAATTTAGTTTGGTGATGTCTAGAGCTGTGGCAACCTACCGTGTCGGACTTTGTAGTGTTGTAGGTGGTGGTAAAGCTAGTGTGGAGTGTGAGGGGAAATTCCCCTAAGACTCAAAAATCGTACCATGACTGTGTTGAATTAACCATTGTATCCAAGAATCTAGAGTACGTTTGGCTTCATAATTCTGGTTAGTTTGTCATTAAACTTTAACATTTGTTCACTAGTTTATGTTTTTATTACTCTGTTCAGGTATGCACATGAAACAGAAGTTAAGACTTTCATGCATAAAAGGGACATTATTTTAATTGTTTATTTCAAATTAATTTGCCCATTTGTCCTAGCATTCTCTAAACACAGGAAAAGAAAACAGATAAAAACTGGTATCTAACATGTCATATGTTTTCGAATGTAGATATTAAAGATAATAGAGAATTTGATTTATTGAAATTGTTTTAATTGTCCAACCTATAAATGTGTCTCAGGTTTATTCCGCTTCGGTACTAGTTATGGATTTTTATGATAAGGTGAGCAGTTTGTGACCGGCTTTTATCTGGCGTATGTCCTCTGTCAGTCCAATTGCTTCCAACAACATCTATTGGAGAGATTTTATGTTTATTTTATAAGAAGAATCTTGGCAATGATTTCTTCTAAAGATGCACAAATCTTGACCTTGGGACCAGCCAGCCGGATTTTAAAATGTTTTCACATGATTTTTATTTGGAAGACCCCATACCAGAATTATTCATGTCGTTGCCTTCGTAAAAATCAACGCTACCCATAGGTGGGGCTTGATTTTCCTTTACGTCTATAAGAAAAACGTTGAAAGTCGTTTTTCCAAAACCTGTCAGCCGGATTTCAGAACTATATCGCAAGAACATGCCGTTGAAGACCTATTTATTTTAAACCATACTGTTTCGTAAAAATACTGTCTGTGAACTTGGCTTGTCACACAGATTATATTTTGTGACAAATAAAATAGTCTACTCGGAAACCAGCCAGCAACTTTCATTCAAAGATATTTTATAAGAATGTTCTTTAGAGTGATCTTTTTATTCATGCCATTTGGTTTCTTAAAAAACTTGGCCACCATGACTTTTTCCTTATATGTAAAAAGTGCAAACTTTGAAAATTTATTAAAGTCTGTCTGACCTGTTAAAAATGATTCATAGGAATGTTACTCAGCTGAACTTCCAGCCAGATTGGCTACAATTGCAATACCTATATGCTTAAAGGGCATTCAGAGCTCTCAATTGCAAAAATGCATAACTAGACCCTACCCCATAAAACATTTAAGATAAGCAAGCAGTATTGATTTATTGTGATCTCTAAACATGTATCGGTTAAAAATATGTCTCTGCCTAATTGTCCCCTAATTTTAAGTCTAAACTTCTAGTTTTTGTGTCATGAAAGTGTCACGGTATCAATCGGAACCTCAGTTTCAAAAATACAGTAGTTTATAATCGAATATTTGATACTTCCAAAACACAAATTATAAAGCGCATATAAATACTATTTTATAGTTATGTTTGTATAGAGCCAAGAAGTCGTTTTCTTAATTTAATCAACGATCCATAATTGCATTCGATTTGGTATGAAGTATAAACTTTTTCATTTAGAAGAAAACCGAGGCGTTCCGATTGGTTAGTATATTTACTGAAAAAAAAGGAATTGGAGAGTTGTTTGCTTTATGCTTTTGCTTTCTCATTTTTTACAGTGGACGCCAATAACTATCTCCAATTAATGATGTGCCTGCAATCAGGACTACCTGCAATCATGTGTATGCAATACGCAAACTGAGCTCCAATGTGATATAAAAGGTTCTCAACTTTTTTTCTCAGTTTCAGGACCTATAATCTTTGTCCAAGATCATAAAACAAAATCAGGAGACCAGTCTGAATTCTCAACGGTGCTGGTTCGCTCCCAGCTAGAGGCAATATCATATCAAGCATCCTTTTGTCTGAAATGGCGATAAGAGATTTCAGACAGGTCTCAATACTAGTTTTATGATCTTGGACCCATGAAACGAAACTAGCGACCACTCTTAGACTTTTAGAGTGTGATTGGTTGGTTTGGTAGTCTGGGTTTTGTTTTTATCAACCAATCAGCTGCAATCTCTGTTTTGTACTTCGATCTAAGTCTCACAGTCAAAACTGTGAATAGAGACCGTGATAAATGGTTTGTATTGACAGGTTTCTTTTTGTGATTATTTGTTATTATACAAGAAGACCTTTCGGGAAACAAAAAAGGTCAGTTTCTATTTATAGTTTGCCTTTACCATCGGTTTTACACATCTATGCTTATAATAACTTTTTTTATAGAACAAGGTTAGAACTTAGAACAATGTCCTTAGCATTTAAACTCAGTAAAGAATTAAACTACTTTTTGAATTAGCAAAAACGTTGATTTAAATAATGTTAAATGAACATGTCGGCTGATTGTGTTCGTGTATACATCCTTGTATGATATGAATATGTGCACTGATTGAATATACGGGGAGATCTTTTACAGCCGCAGCACGACACAAGTTTAACTAGCGTATTATTGCGCGATACGTCTTTACTAGCACGAATAATAACATTTGTTTAATTTAAGGACTACGTTAGCCTTCTTACTCATTCATGGTTCGGCGTAAACGTTACATCTCAAGCCTGCTTACTTGATTATTTGTAACATACCATTGCTACACCTTTCATCATAGATAGAGTTGGTATTGCATTTACCTTTGCTTATAAAACATATTTGTTTAGAGTTTGCGTTAAATTGCTTTCAAACTTTGCACACTTGAATATTTGCAAACACCTTTATAGTTTATTTGATTACATGTATTTTGATTACATACATGTTGATCAAAACAGGGTTTCCAAATTTAATTCTATAAAAGTTCGCTTGCATTTTTTCAAGCATATTTTCTTTTTACATTTGTATCAAATCGAACATTATGTTACTATTTGACCTAGAATTTAAGTTTGATTATTTGTAGCATTTAAGCTTGCTAAAAATTGTAAACACTTGTATATTATATCTATAGAAAATGAGAAGTGAAATATGCTTTTAAGGAATTGCAATTCTCAGAAAAACAGCCTCCTCACACAGCCAAATTTTAAAGAGGAGAAGAGCGCATCTGTTTATAAAATGATCCACTTCAATGGGGTCCTACCGATATACAGAGTTATCTCAATATTCTGTCTAAATTTACCTCCCTTTGTAACCCGCACCTGTCACTGGGTAGTTCTGGTCTGAGATTTACAATTAAAACAGACCTGCAGTAATCATCCGTTGTCCTTTAAAATACGTTTAATAGGGTCTGGTTGGTTAGAGATCAGCATAATGCATAAAAACGTTTAATTATTATCATTGAATGAACAAATAGATAGTGTTTATAGTGCATAATATTTAAATTTTCTCTTCTAACCATTTTAATATGTCGGAGAGGTTTTTGTTAAACATCGTTGTGTTCGACCCCTTCGGTAACTAATAAAGAGTAAAAAATACGCATTCCTTATGCTTAAAAATTGCTGATTTGAGGAAAAGAAAAGTTAGAAAACCTTAAAAAAGGGAAGTAAACTTTATAACACATGATATAAAATAAAGTTTGACTTCTGTCAATGAAACGCCCGTTCACTTTTATAAATGTTCTTTCATGCCGGTGCAACATTTTATAATTAAATAGATTTGTTAAATAACTGAACCTTATCCTACAAATTGAATGCACAACATTCGGTTAATAGATTTGTGCCATGTTCGTACTGACGTATTTTTCAATATACTGCTTTTTTTCTCCAAAAAGTTCTTTCCTATTCTTATACAATTAAGAACATATTCAAACATTGTTTCATAATGTTTTCACGTTTATCTATTTACTTTTGAAAACTTTTAGTTCATTTAGTTTGACAATCAATTTTGTATCAATAAATAAAGATATGTTTAATTCAGTTCGGAGCGCTTCAAGTTGCCAATATCATATAATCAATGTCTCGCCGAGAGTCGGGTCTCAAACATTAATGTGACAGTTAATTAGAATATTTAATCTCTAGTCAGTTTCCTAAAACAACAATTTTACCCCAAAAAGCAACGTTTTCAACCTCTTACAAATCTACAAATGAACTTCAAAAGGCCTTTATAACACCTCCAGCTGGTAAAACCCAGTCTTGCTAATAAGATTACGTAACATGGTCATAAATCACCGGGCCCTTTTCTGAATAAGAATTGTTTGGATGACTTATTGGTGATTGGCTGAATACTTGAGCGAAAGTTTTAAAAAGCTATTATAATTTTGATGCCAGCCAAAAACAATTCATAAAGGATCTGTGAAGTTACGTAGGTCAAGTTGCATTTAGTTATTAACTTAAAATCAATTTACAAAGATGATGGTTATTCTTTATATGTCTTTTCACTTTTTTGGTTAATTCGACAATGCATTTTAACTTCAAAAGCACTTCGAGACTTTTTATTTACACTTTTAACGCTACGCTTTATTATCGCTTCTAAACCGGAACTACCCAATCAGCAAGGGAAACCACTCTCAATGGGAGGTAACTCAGTATATCGGTAGGCCCCCATTATGAAACCACAAACAATTGACGCAACCTGAGGGGTTACCGCCTTGGAACGGTCATTGGCAAAGTAAGATGCCACTGGGTGTTTAAACTAGGTTCTAGAGTGCACTAGCCTCACATTTGCATCAACAGGTTTGAAAAACGAGTACAAGTTATCTTGGTGAATTAGCTTCAACCCATCAGCAGCTCAACAACGTTGCATGCTGAAGCACAAAAACATATAAAACATAAGAAGCTAACGTAGTTGTCAAGAAAACGGTGGGTACTCAATACCCTTACCGAGACCAGAGCATATTAAATTTAAAATGGTGCAAGCAATGCTTTCTGAAAACACTGCATTAAAGGTTATATAATCACTGTCGTATGCACACCATCGCTTTGGGTGGATCACTGTCGTATGCACACCATCGCCTTGGGTGGATCAAAATTTGTACTGATAACTTGTGGAACACAGTCATTAAGAAAAGCAGTTAATGTTAAAATCACCAAAAACAGCGCACCCTTTCTTTTGGAATTGTGTATTAGTTGCAGTATGAAAAGGGCAATGACTGTGTTTCATTGTTGTGAAAGTTTGCTCTTCGGTTTACTTAAATATTTTTTATTTATTTTGTGTATAAGCACATGAATTTGCAAGATTTGAAAGAATCTTATTAAAGCGAGTAGTGACCTGCATGACCGCGGCTAGTTATTGTTTGTTTACTTCGAAAACATGAACATATCTAACACCAAATTTAAATAACATTTCCATTTTGTTTTGAACTGCTTTACTTCTTTTTATACATCTGGTTATACACCCACTGTGACAATTTTTTTCCATCGACCCTTCTATGGACGTAACCCATCACGTCCTCATTTTTGTTGTTTGTGGTCTCTATTTTGAAATTAATATTTTATTCACACAGTTGATTCCACTCTTTAAATATCTTCGGATATTTTAATGATAATTTTATTGCCTACTGTAGAACTGGATTTATTCGCGTTGGTTTTATTTTCGCTAATATTCGCGAATCGCTTGCCTCGCGAATTCATAAATGTCGCGAATATATGATGAGTTTTGATATATCCGATACTAATTATCCGAAAGAGGCAACTTAAAAAAGAACTGTTAATCTCTTCAAACGCCACATGTTATTCCTTTTGATCCACCATTCATTTATTTGATTTAATTATTTAAATAAATCTGGCAAATAATATAAGCGATTATTTCCTTAAAATATGTTAAGTTTTGAGTATTTTTTTCTAATACAGGAAACAATACAGCTATTGTCAGCGTTGTTTGTTATATTTCGCACCTTAACAAAAGGCAGCTTGCCTAACAATATTATGTTGATTGATAGTTAATTGCTTAATATCTCAGTAAGGACAATGGTATATATCTGTAGCGTGTGTTTAACGACGAAATCGTGATCATGGTTATAACTTATACTTTTATATTTTCGGTTTCGAGTCTGACGACGTCGCGAATTTATGAATACGCGAAGAAAGAAAATTGCTGATTTTTGACGAAAATCGCGAAATTTTGACCTCGCGAAATTAATGCGTTTTACAGTATGCTCCGTTTTCCTCTCTACTTTTTGGCTGCGCGGCTATTCCTGATATGCATATTTCAAGTTTGCACAATTTCTAAGTACAAAATGGTAATGATTTTTGTGTAACTTTGCAGGAGGCTTGTGGTAGTGTGTGCTTTTCATGTGTTTGAATAGTCTAACGAATAAAAGCTTTGAGTTATCTCGGCAAACGGTGTGTATTTTCAATAAATGTCATATATGTATTACATGAATGTTAAGTCAAAAAACATTTTTATTTTTTTATTTCAGCGATCAATTATTTTCTTCGTTCAAAATCCATAGTTTGCATTTTAATAATTTTTAAAGTTCTTTTCAGGAAACTTTTCAGCGTAAGCTAACTATATTAGTCTTATTCGGTTATCTTTTCTGGGTTTTCTCAAATTTCAAATGTTTTGATATATTTTTACACCAGTATAAAACACGCCTTTGTGAAGTAAAATGATAAAATATGAATTTTGTACCAACTAAACTATAAATGATCAAATCTTATGTTCGCTTTTTATATATAAATTTGTTGTGCAAAGTAATATCAAAACATGGATAAAATCTTATTAATTAACTTGTTTGTTTTTATACCAAACCTGTCCATGACATTTTGAAAAACTGACTTTTTGTGCTACACAAATGTCTCGTAGAAGACAGATAAATTTTCTTTTGAGTTTTCTTCTATAAATATACCATATCATCCTGTCTTGGGACACCATACATATTGGGACAATCTTATTTTTTCACGAAATGCATTATTTTTACGTCACTATTTGGGACACGTTTAGGGTTGGTATTTCTTTTAATCCTTATGTTCTGGGACACTTTCAGAAACCGTGATTTTGCGGCTTAAATTAGGTCATGTTAGTGATGACCACCATTCTTCAACTGGTCAATTAGTGCAAAATAACAGCTAAATTAGTGCAACGATTATGAGGTTAAAAAACTATTACACTCATATATAATCTGTCACATTTTATGCATTCCGTGATAATGTCCGGTCATGCTTAAGACAGTACGGGTGCATGCATAATTATCAAAAATACCCAAAATATTGGCACATATTTAACATATAATTTTGGTGACACTTATTGGGACACGAACAAAAATAATTATTTTTAACTGTCCCAAGATTTTGGATGATAACGGTTATTGGTTTCTTGGTAGGTAGGGTAGGGTTGCACTGCACAGAACCTCGAAAAATAACCGTTACGTGCACATTTAAAGTGAGCCAAATATTTCGCGATCAGCCGCCATTTCGTTGTGAGTTTTAGAAAATAACATAAATGGTTGAAAAATGAACTCTGAAAGCCACCGAACATGACAAATATGAAAATATCGCAGGCTCGGTTTGATTGAGCCTGTTCATGAGCAGTAATGTAAATGCACATCACAGTTCACGCCGCCCATCCCCGTGATGATCTCAAAAATATTATTTTTATTTTTATAATATTTTATTTTATTATTTTTGTTTTTTTAAGATTTAAGAAAATATGTTTATGTGAAAATTAAACTGAAACCTGTTTCTGAATCAATTTTCTTAAATCAGCTTTGTAGGCTTGCAACATTGTTTATCTATATCTTGCAACATTTGCTAACACCCCTTGTCTAAACTTAATTCTGTAACTACATGCAATTGTGCCAGTGAAAGCAACTTTTAAATGAAGTTAATATATGTCGTCGGTTATACAATAGTTTCGCCATATAAGTGACGCTAAACGTCACTTTTGTGCGAAAACTAGTGTAACTGTATATAAATAATGAAGAATGAAAATCAATAGCTTCTCATATAAGTGACGTTATATGCAACTTGATACATTATTCTCATCCAAATACTGATATTTTTAACAATCATTTAACCTGACTCTTTATTCTGTATTTCAGTTAGTATGCAGGATGTTATGCGCTTACAGATGTGTCTGCGAATGGCATCGAATAATCAATACATGCAGATGATGTGCCTGAATCAAATATTAAATTAACATTCCAACAAATCATGTCGAAACGGATTATATCTTTTTCACGTCGATTGATGTTAAATCACATTTAACAAGGTCTGTTTGTCACCAAGAAGACATATTAAGAAATAATTACATATAATTCGTGTAACTTATAGGACACAATGCTTCTTCTTTACACATAAACACATGCCAAGCATATTAAAACATGGTGAATTTATTTGCTTTTTTATTGTGTATGTTTTATCATATTTGGAGCAATCCACGGAAAAGGTGTCTTCTGTAATTTTTTTTACATATAAGTTGTAACTATATTTGGAAATAATTGTCTATTATCTTCTCATAAATAAAAAGGTGTTTCTTTTTTAACATTTTGATAATATAATGATATTTTTACGGCGAAATGCGCAATGATTAATATCGTCTGCTCATTTTAAGGAATGACGTCATTTATTCGAAGTCACCTTTTCCCGTGACGTCTCCTATTTGTTTACAAATTCTATTTCGTCACAGAAACAATGTATATGGTTTCTGTATGTTGTTGTTGTTCTTCTACATCGGCAAATAACACATGAAATCATCTTGTATTCCAGTGTTTATAATTCTTTTCGTATCGTTTCATGCAATAATAATTTAAAAAATATGAATTGTTTACCAGTACCCCAATTGTATGTCAGTCCAAGAGCTGTATTTAACATATCGTCGATATAATGTACGTATACATTACATAAGTATTATGTATAGCTACCAAAGTTTGATTGCCTTCCAACACAATTAATTGACTCCAAACAGCTCCAAATCCAAATGAGTTTTAAAATGAGAAAGTGTTTTCGTATACGCTTAAGCAATTAGGTATACAACTTTATTCATTTTCTTTAAGTTTTATAACTTTCTTAAATATTTTAATCGGATTTTATTATTTTTATGAAAAGTGTTCTTCTAATAATTACTCAGTTTGAGAATATCCGTTTAAACGATCTTACACGATGGTTAACGGTTACCGTTGCGTGAACTTGAAGACTGTGAGTTTACGTGTATTGGACAAATTGTTAATTTGACTCAATCGATTATATGGTCACCACACAGAAAGGGTAAACAATTCTTTATATACTTTTATATACTGGATAAATAAACATACTTAATGCGTTTAGAACAGGAAATATCGTATGTTACTGGTAATTTGACAGTTACACAGTCACATCACAAGTTTAAATATTTAAATATTTTATTTAAATATGGTTTATCGGGGAAACGTTTTACAATTTTGACATCGCCAAGTTCTGTGGATGAGTTTTGAACAGAGGAAAAATATTTAATTCGTCCAAGATCATAATTAGTTACATAAACATAGGATAACGCGACTGTCTACTTACCAATAATCGTTATAACAGTGACATCGGATAGCAATTGGAAATATGCTAAAGGGTAACACCTCTTAAATGTGAAACAGCTGACACTACGGTGAACGGCACTTCGGATGAGACTGTTTCGGACACAACAATGAAACATCATAAGTCTACAGTGTGAGCGTCGTGGAGTCTCAGAGCAATAAAACTTAAAAAGAACAGTACAACTGCTGACGGATAAGTTGACAGACACGCGACACTTTGTGGTCATAACAAAAGAATGATTTTATATCAGTTTTAAAATGGGTCGTTACTCTAAAACAAAGACAATCATATACAAAACAACAACAACAACAACAACAACAACGCAAACAACATACCTATGAAAATAAGTGTAGATGGTGTTGCTGATAAACCATATTTTAATTAACTTTTGTCACGTGACTGTCAAGTTATCGATAAAGTCCTATAGTCTGCAGCTAAAGTTATTACAGAAATGAAACTCTGAAAGCATCAGTTAAGAAAAGCAGTTAATAAAAAATCACTGAAAAAAAGTGCACACTTTCTTTTGGAATATAGTATAGATCGCTGTGAAGACAAGCATAACGTAATGATGTCCTTTCGGGGAAGTTGATGACTGATAGACTCTTACTCAGTCGTTATCTATGAATAAACTTGTCTTACGAAGTAGGGACATGCGCAGTGAAGCAGTCAAGATGACTGAAGTATGTTAAATATAGGCGGAAATCATCCTCACCTTTGCAGTTTAATGTGACGATGATGTATGTTCTTCTTTCTATTAACTGGCATAACGTGACAACTTTTGGGCTAAAATAATTCACAATTATGCATAATTAATTACCTTATTCTTTTTTTGCATTTGTTTTACACCGACATTATGATAGGTTTGGTGCGAGTGTTTTAAGACGCACATTTAATAATAACATACATGTTTGAGTTTATTAAAAGTAATGAAATGTCTTGTCAAGTTTTATACATGGTATTGTTATATTTTGTTATTTTTAATTTTTGTTGTGCAAATTTAAGTTGTTTTTGTATAATATATACATATTACGAACTCAAAACCCTGAAGTATAACATTTGAATGGATCACAACGAAACATCGATCACTCCAATACAGATAAAGATATGGGTAAGGCAATGCTTATTTGTGAGTAAAACTGAAATTTAGAATTAAAGAATTCAAAATCTGGCAAAATATGGTAGATAGTCTTTTTCTTAAAATAAAGATTGAAGCCAACCCCTCCACTGAACCTAGAGATGCAATATCATGTATATATACTGGGAAAAATCAAAAATAAGTTAAAATACGAAAATTGTAGTTGAATGTTCAAACCAAATGACAAAAAAGCAAAGATTCATTTTTTTACATAATTCTCCGAATAACAACGCAATAATCAACAAATACAGTACTAACACATGCAACATATTAGCATAAAAAACATGTCATTAGAGTTGTCAGGCTTAAATATCAATAACAACAAACTGATAACAATACATCAGTCTTGTTCCAAGAAATGCTCTTTAAATGTTAAGAATCTATGTTCAACATCGCAATCTATATTGTGTTGAAGTCCCATTTTCATAATTGACCTCCGAACAACATGTATAATTATTACACAGTTAGGGTAAAAAAGTGAAGTTATGCCACACCTGGTCCAGAAAACGCAGCCTCCCCACGCAGCCAAAAAGTAGAAAGGAAAAGAGAGCCAATGTTTATATTAAAAAGATCAGTTTCAAATAAAATACAAACAGTCTCATTTAAGAATCACACATCAACAAGGCGAGAAAGATGATATTGTTATAAAGGAAAATACATTTGAAAGTCACCAAACATGCCAAATATCAAAATATTGCAAGCTTGTTCATGCGCAATAGTTAAAAATACGAAAATAGTGAAATTACTGTTCTTACTACATATATATAAGTCTCATGTTCAACGGCCTTTAACGGGCTATATAAACAGCAGCACTGATTGAAAACATTTTAGAAAACTTACTGTGCAAACGAATGAAGGTGAACTTTTAATTTTCAAAATAATAGATGACATTCAAACGCAGATTGGTTTTCTTTTTAATTCAGTTATTGGTTTTATTTCCAATCATATTTCAGCATATGCTGCGATTTCATAGATTTACAGCTAATGACGTTATGTATTTCAAATTCGTTTTAGAGCTATATATCATATTTACGGCTGAAGTAAAAAAAAAAGGTGAAATATGCATATAAAAATCCAAAATCAGAAATCAGAAAGAGTGCATGAGTTTATAAGAATATTTCTTTCAAATAAGACACCACTAACAACTAAAGAAATAGAACCCGAGTTGTAACCGCCTTCGAACATTCAGTGGCAAAACAATTTGCCATAATCCACAGAAAATTGAACGAAGGTCACAAATCGATGGACAGTGTTATACGGAGTATGAAATCACTAATTTTGAAACTGAGCACAGAAATGAATGAAATGTTAATCTTGGTCCACTGAGTGCTGAAATATGTCAATTCAATAAAGATTACTATGTCATCAGCCGGCCATTTTCAGGTGACCAGTGAAATCTCCAACTTTTCCGCTGACCGTTCCAAGTTGGTAACCCCAATGGTTCTCTTTTTTAATAGTTTGTGATGTCAAATTTGAAATTAATTATCTTAATATAAACTTACGCTCGCTTTTCCTCTCTACTGTTTGGCTGCGTGGGGAGGCCGTGTTTTTCTACTTATTGCAACCATTGGAACCAGGTTTAGCAAAAATCACCTCTAAATAGTGAAGTTGAAAAAAAAGAAAAACTAGAACAACATTTGGTTTTGTCAAATTAACAGTTGGATTTAGTTCTGTCTCTAATTCAAAGGAATGTAATTTGCCAAAAATACACTCAACCAAAGTTCAAATTGGTCATCAATTGTATATGTTTACAATGTATGCTAGTTTCGTTTCTTCCCTACATCATGAGAGGTTGTTGAAAGAACTGTTTTGTCTTGAAATCAATTATCTAATGTCTTTTTAATCTTTATTGATTGTTTTCTTCAATGAATCCAATACCATTAACTTACATCGCAGGGTCAACAGTCTTTAATTGAAAGGGAGGTAATTTTAAAATTGGATACTTTGAAAGGGATTTATTTAAACAAATGTGCTGTTGATAAATAAGGTTTTATGTTTTTCCTACTAATGAGGAGTCCTATTAAAACAAAAACTGGAAATTAAGAGCAAATTTCTGTTTGCTTGACCTTTTTATGCAAGAAATGCATTTTTAGCAAAATAAAGGATAACTCTCGCCAAACTGTTCTGAAGTCAATTATTACAAGATTAAAACTTAAGGTGAAGACTGTTATTGGCATATGATCATAAATAAAGAGTGAATTCAATGTCTTTCTAAAAAAATACGGACAAAAAGTGACCAATTAGAACTTTGGTTGAGTGTATTTAAGTAACTGAATCTTATTCTGGGCATCAGTGGATATAACTATTGTGTTTCTTCTTCTGTACATGTCTTAAACTTCTAACAAAAATATATCTCACATTTATTGACGCAATATTAGATGAAAAGACGAGTTAAAACAGTAAAAGGTAATTGATTGCCTGTTAAGAATAAGCCGCAAAGCCACGGGTTTAAAACATTCAGTGTGTAAGATTGCAGGTTTGTGTTTTCGTCAGATTTGGCCGCCATAAGTCTACAAATTCAAAATAGGCAAAGTTGCAACAATAATAGTTATATCCAACAATAATATTTAACTTCAGGCTGAGACATATTGTAAGCACAAGCGACGATGGTGAAGGGTTAAGGACACTCTTGGAAAAAAACTTAGAAGCTCGATCAGTGTTTTTCTTTCCTGCCTTTGTTTTTGCTGATTTTACTCTAGATGCTCTGTTCTCGGTAGGGTTGTTGCGTTCCTATCGTTTTTCCTTGTGCTTGTTTGTTCATATGGACACCTGATGGGAGCAAATGGGAGGTTAGTGCACACATAGTGGCACATTATTTTCCTATTGACTGTTCCAAGGGGGAAAACCACCCGGACCTCATTTTCGTTAATTGTTTGTAGTGTCCCTTTTTCTGATTGATCACTGTAAACCCATGCTTTCATTTCCTTTCTGCCTTTTGACAGCGTGGGGAGACTGTGTTTTCTGGATGTGGCCATTCCTGTTATGCATAATTCACAGCGGAACTTAATACATGTAATAACTCTCGGTAAACTAGATCTTGTAATTAATTATATAAATTTATTAATTATGAAACCCTCATATCTCGGATCCACGATAGAGAATTTGTAATATCAAACAGTAAACTTCTTTTATTTTTGGAAAATACGTATTTAAGTTGTAAAAAGGTGAAACATGCATATCAAAAATAGCCGCACTGAGAAACCACAACCTCTTCTCACAACAAGAAGCAACGAACAAAGGATGGCATAAGTTAATGGAATGACCAATTTCAAATAAGACTCAATAAACAAAAACAGAACCTTAAGTCAGAAGCAAAACACAAAAATCTTTAAGACTTTATTTATGAACAGTTTATACATCAAAAGATGATTTCGTGTTATTTGTAATGTCATATTTTCATTCATTATATTGTCTGATATTTTTAATTAAGTATACTTTACAAAAAGATGTATCTAAATGTATGTATTCTCCTAAAATACTGACTAGTACCTATGCTGTAAGATTTACTTATATAAAACAAAGATTGAATGTAAACGGCACTGTTAACTTGGCTCATTAATATTACCACCAGCTTTTCTAAGCGTGACTATCCCCAGAGTGCATTTTTCACCTTTAATTGATATTGTAATTATTTGAATCAGTTCTGTTATAAATGTAACGCATATAAATAGGCGTTGTGGGAAATCATTCCAAATTTTCAAATCAGAACAAAGGGCTAAATACATGGAGTTCTATATGCTTTTATATAACATACCCTTCTCAAGGGCATGTTAAGGCAGCTTGTTGTATATCAATACAGGTGACCATCATTTCGTTTGAAATATAAGAAAACTCTACAGCTATACATTATATTATTTTCAATCTATAAATTCATATATAACATGATATAAAGCGAAATATTTTAAGCAATTATTAAAATATACTGTGAATACACAAGTCTACAACATAATAGTTGCCCTCGAGGTCAAATAAAATGAAACTAACGAGAGCGGTATTTTGAAAAATGAAAAATATTGTAAAAACTTTAAAAAAGCTATCATTTTGTTGAATTTAATCTCATTATATTGTAACAAGTGCGTTTTTTATATTTCAACCATATTTGTAATATTGTGTCGTTTTTTGACTCTGCATATTTCTGATGTATTTATCAGAATTTTGTTCACGTTTAGCACCGCTTCTTGACAAAATGACGTCACTGTAGAAATGACGTCACCCCAGACAGTATGGCGTAATATTGTCTTTGTTCTGTCTTGCGAGTCCACGTGCTTTTACCGGGAACCATGTTCTATTTATATTCGGCAAAGCATTATCCAACGTATACCGATTACATGTTTTGTTGCATCATTATCATACACATCGGCATGGGAAGACGCATCATTCCACAAGTGTAAAAGTCCAACATGTTGCTCATTTCAGCACCTAAAAATATTAGAAAAAATCAACATGTATTATCATTAATTCAAAAAAATAATGCAGAACATTTATCATCTAGCATATTGTCCGTTTACTTTTCAGAAATACCACGTTTACCAGGCGTTTCCATTGTGCCAATTGCACAATATCTTCGGAAACCTTAGTTTAATGTATAAGAACTTTGGTAATCGACCGATATCTAGCGTTTTCACCAATAACTACGGTTATCGGGCGGTAACCCTAGTTATTGTCAATTAGTTATTGGTCCATAACCATAGACGTTAGATTAATTGTGCAAACCGTTTGCCAGAGTTTTGTTTATCGCAACATACAATGTTGTATAGCAAGGTAAAAGCTGGAAAATCTTAATATGAAACCAAATATTTCAAATATAATTTACTAACGAACCCCCCCCCCCCCCCCCCCAGGAATAATTCTTTATATCTCCAACCCAGGGCAAATTTGAGAAACAATTAAAACAACATTCTTCTCTTTGGTTGAAACATTTGGAGATACCGATAGTTACATTTTAGAAGGAGTACAATTAAGGTTAAATACTTGTTTATTTTGAATGAATAAGAAGGTTACGAGTGACGATATTTAAGTTTTTGATTTAATAATACACTTTGAAACATAATAAGAAACACCATTTTAATTCTTATTATGAAATTACCATTAAAATCACCTCGTGCATTCATAAACCATGGGTATTTTAATCGAGGTGAACGAGACATGAATCTTTGTTAATTAAGAATATACCCTTAATGACAAATTTTGTGACTTTCGTTTTTACCCGAGTCTACCTTAATTAGATTTCAGTAATTTTCAAAAGCATGTAAGGAATATATAATGGTTTATTCATAAAAAGAAGTGAACATTATGTTGCCTATGTTTTAAGTTTGACGAGTATACTCTGTGTCAAGAAAGAAATTAAATAAATATTATTGGTGTCGTTATATGAGCTTAGCTTTCTATATCTTTAAAACTCTAAACTCAATGTAAATGGCACATAACATTTTGGAACACAAAAGCGTTACTATGATGTCTGTTTATTATGCTCTTATTTGCTATTTGTTTGATGTTGTTTTTGTTTGTTTGTTTTATTTTGTCGTTGATGATGCTTTCTTAACAACTTAAATATTTAAAAAAAACTATCAAATATACAGCAAATCTCAAACCCTGATATAACTCTATATTGATTCCTTACAAACTGTAAATTGTATCTAATCGGTTCGTTTCTCTTTTAATTGTGTATGACGGACCATAGTTGAAAATCCTCTTTCTTTCTATTTTCGTTTGCTTGTGAATTGTAAAATAAAACCGTTCCCGTATCACTATCCACAAAACATTAGAATTCGATGTGGTAGTATTATTTTACATGTCTGTAATTATTTTGTAACCATGACGAAAAAAACCATTGTTGTTGTTGTTGTTGTTGTAAGAACATAAAATAAGTGTAGAACGCGTCGCTTCCGTGGCCCTGTGCTTCGCGGCGTGAGCTGTTCTATTCACTTAGCATTTATTCAAAACAAAGAAATTAAGATTCCTTCTAATTTTAGAGTAAAAACTTAACTGAAAACTTAACTCGGGAAAAGTGTGTGCCAAAAGATTAAAGCAGTTAAACATTTCTAGCCAGGGGAATCTGGAAGAATAATGAAGAAGCTTGACCAGTTCTTCCAACACTCGTGTTCTTGGTGATTTAACACATGTTTTAAGTGTTAACTGAGGTTGGCGCACCTTAGACTTATGTTGAAAACACCAGTTCAAAAAAGTTTTGTTTTAAGCCATTAATCCCTAAGGTTCTCATTTTCTTTAATTGTTCGTGGTTTCTTTGGAAAAAAAAGAAATTACATAAGCATATGCTCAGTTTTCTTCTCTTTTTTGGCTGTGTCTAGAAGCAGTGGGTTCTGCTTATAGCTTTACCTGATATACACATTTCACTCTTTTTTAGAAAAAAAGTCTAAAGGAAATAAATAATTGTAATTACTCACCGCCCATCATCATAGCCCCTCCCATCGATCCCATTGTCCCCATAGACGAAAACGGTGATGATCCTCCACCAAACAAAGAAGATAATCCGGAAGATGACCCTGTTAAACCAGCATAAGATCCGGATCCAGACGGCAATAAACTGGCATAAGTGCTGCTGCTGGTACTACCGGTTGACCCAAGTGGCATCATAGATGAAAGCATGGCCATTTCTGCCATGCTTTGCGCACGCACGGTAGCAACAAGAACGATAAAAAGCAATACAGTTGTAAACTTATTCATGTTTTATATTTTTGATAAAATTTCCGATATGAAAAAATCAAGCTATAAAATATATTTTGTATGTTTTGATTCCGACAACAGTTGTGAACTAATTATTAAGTGACAGCAACTACGTTTTAATTTGAAATATTTAGTGACCTTGTAGGGTTGTTATTTGTTAATGTTAATCGTCCAGAATGTGAAAATAGAGGCCCATATAATCCCTGTAAGAAACAGAATATACTTAATTAACATTTCATATAGAAAGTTACCCATCCAATTTAAGTATAAACATACCCAATACCGGTCAATTACACTTTTAAAAATTAAAAAATCTAAACAAAACATGACCCAATTCACAAGGGGAAGAACATACTAAAGCTTTTTGCTATAATCAGGAAATATTTACACTCATAAAGCAATTCGCTATGATAGATGTCATTGTTTCGCATTTGGCATGAGAAAAATTGGTTCAAAGCATGGCTATGATAAAAGTCGCGTAAAAACCTTTGGTCTCCGCACAATGTTGTGTTTTGTGACGCCGACGAGTTGCTACGAAATAGTGGAAAGGTGCCGTCTTTCAATGTGACTGTTGTCACGGGCATTCAAAAAGGCCATGACATCATATACCCCCTCACTATTTTGAGGACTGAACAAATATGAGGGTTGAATCGATTTTTTATCGCGTTTATCGGGATATGGAAAACATTTGGATTGTTTAAAGTAAGCGTGAAGCTACTCTGACTTTACACACTTTAAACAACCAAAATGTTTTCCATACCTAATGAATGTAAAATATCGAATCAATGCTTAATTATATGGGTAACAATTATGTTATCAGCTAACACTTTACATTTGGGAATTAACTTCGACCCAAACTGCTCAGCAATGTGGCATGATAATGATAAGACGTTCGGTAATTGTTATTCATTAGTTTGGGCAGTTGTTTTTGATATTCATAGTAGCTTTATTTGCGTCGCCGTTAAAAGTCTCCCCGTACTTAGAGTCATTACTGTTATCAGTAAATAATCGGTAACCGATGTCATGTAATGATAATCACATTTATGAGGGTTAGCCGAGCAAAGTTGTTTTTGGGATTGTCCCTTCTAGCTCAATAGCTAGCTTGTTCTGACTTACATGGCTTTGCGTTGTCGCCGTACTACACGGATTCGATTCCCAGTATGGGTAATATCATCTGTGCCCAAGGTTATAAAACTAAGCATGGAAACCAGTCTCAAATCTCATTTCCGCCAATCCATTTCAGCCAATCAGATGCTTGAGATTTGAGACTGGTTTCCAATCTCAGCTTTATAACCTTCAGCCCTGAACTTTTTTACTTCTTTGAAAGGGGCCTCAGATTTCAGATTCGTTTGTTTGTCAAACTGTTTTCTAGCAGACTGAGTAGACATTGTGTTTGACATTTGTATGTTGAAAACTCTGTGGCGAATCACATTACATGTCAAATAGACAAAAATACAATGCAGCTTTTGTTGTAAATGTTACTATATGCCTGGCTGAGAACACTCTACAAAATTATAATTTATATACTATTAGTGAAGTAACTGAGGCAAATTTGTCGTTTTTTGGTCATTTTTGTCAAAATAAAATAACATGATAATAAATCATTGTTGAGTATGTCAAAATTTATGCATATACTTAACTTTGTTTATTAATACTTATTCCGTCGTTTGAGATGGATCAAAATTGTACTGTTTACTTGCAAGATTATTTAGTTGCGCTCAGCCCTGGGCTAACCAGCGTGGACATTAATATGCATATCCATCACTGTTTATAAACAGGTTCAATCAAACTGAGCCTGCAATATTTTGATATTAATTTTTTCGTATTCGGCGGCTTTCAAAAATTCCTTTTAATTTACTACAGGTAATTAATCATTTAACAGGTGCAGTTTTGTTTGCAGCACATTGAATAATTGATAAAAATGTCTTGTTTATGCAGTCGCAGATGACATAATTAAATAAGATTAATTAATACATGAATGAATGAATGAATGAATGAATGAATGAATGAATGAATGAATGAATGAATGAATGAATGGATGGATGGATGGATGGATGGATGGATGGATGGATGGATGGATGGATGGATGGATGGATGGATGGATGGATTTACTTACTTATGTTAATTTCAATTTTAATTAGATCCTTACATTTCATTAATAAATTATATTTTTATGCTATTTGAACTTGGTGCAATGTTAATTTATATATATCATTGTTTTAATTAACCTTTCTTCTTGCCAGGTCACCTTTTTTTAAAGGGCATACATCCAGAATCATTCTTAAGTGTCCACTACACTCCTCCTTGCACGTTCGTCGATAAAAAAGGAAAATGATCAAAATTATACAAAACGACAAAATGCCGTTCGATGAAACTTTGCAAAAATGAATGTTACTAATGAATCTTTATTTTGCACATGGTAAGACACGTTAGAACAGTAAAAAAACTAACGAGATCTAAAAATTCCCTAAACTTCAATTTACATAAATTCACAAAAACTTAACAACACAAAACATTATGCATAAACAAGAAATTACTTTATTTCAATGTTTCAATGTGCCAAAAAATCTGCACCCGCCTGTAATAATTTTCTTTTTCATCGATGAAAGTGAGAGTTTAGTGGATCCTTAAATTAGATATAACACATGAAACCCACTATGCTTAAAGAGTAAATTATAATGTTTATGTAGATGTGCGAACATATATTAATCGGAAATACCGCATTGAATATTCCATATCGCCGTCGTATGCACGCGATCGTTTTGGATGGACCAAACTTAGTACTGTTTACTATTTTCGATATTGAGTTGGTAACACGGGGTTAGATGCCGCGGGCAGTAATATGCATGTCCATTACCGGCCATGATCAGGTCATTTGAATCCTGAGACCCCCCCCCCCCCATTTTTTTAGTTTTATTGTGTCAAATGGCTATTTACACTCATCATGCATTTCGTAATGATAAAAGTCGTTCTTCAGACTGTTTCTATTTTGCATTTGAAAACATTTGACCCTGGACGTGGCTACAACAGCCGCTGAGCCACAACTGTTTGTCTTGTGGCTTCGAGGAGCACGCAAGTGTAACTACGATTTTCTGAGAAAAAGCTAATCGTCATTCGTTTTGTCGTCAGAGAAACTGTTCCAACAGCCATTCTAACGGCCATGATATCGTATATTCTACTCAATATTTTGATAAGAAATAAAACTATTTACGAGTGTAAACATAAGAATTCGTTATTATCGCGTTCATCGGTATATGAAAAACAATTGGGTTACTTAAAATAACCGTGAACTTCTTCGAGTTTAACACATTTTAACAACCCAAATATTTCAATACCCGATAAAAATATACAGTAAAAAGATATGTCAATGTTTGGCACTTTAACTTGGCGGAATTGGAATACCTAGTTAAACAACACAATAATTCTGTGTTTTTAAATCAAAACAGGTCAAAAGGGTTGTATTATGCCATTGGCATTTCAGTTGTTATTTTTATATGAAAACGACTTAAGTTTATTGATTATTTTGTCATAAGTAATAGGTGGTTTTACTCAATATCATTTTACCGCGAAATGCCGTCTGCTTCGCTTTTTGACCTCATTTCAATAAGACATCTTTTCTCGAAACGCGGCCATATAATACGAGTTTGACTCCAGGAAAACAATGCAAATAACTTATAAGATACTGAAATTTCGGCTAAAACGAAATTAAAATAATATATAAAAACGCGATCTGAAGTTATTTTTGAGCATTCTTGTAACTTTATTAGTCGCTGGGATTTAAGAACTTCAAAATATGGTGTACGTCACGGGGAAGGTACCTTCGGACAGCTGACGTCATCTTGAAACGACGTCAAAAAGTTAAGATTACGATATTAATTATCTATCGTGCATTGCATTTCGCTGTAAAAATATCATTTTATTGCCAAAATGTGTAACAAACTAATTGTAGTTACCAGAAAATAAATAGTAGTTTTAAGTTCTTCCTAAAGATAGTAACAATAAAAATGTCACAAAATATGACCGAAAGTACATTTTCCCTTGGCGTGCCACATTCATCACTTACATTAATGACTGTTTAATATTTTCTGAGGCAAACATTTTCCTGGGGACCAGCTCATAAGTAAATTACATTATGTTTAAAGAAAACAAACGAATCACTTTCTTTTAAATTATTTTCAATATGAAAATCATACAAAGGGGTAAATTTTTAAACAAATATTAAATAAATAATGTTAAAACACACAAGTCACAGTTTTATCATCTTATCGGGGACAACACATGTCATGAGCAAATGATAAATCACAAATTGTGTTGAAATTGTGTTGAAAATGATTTATGAAATGGCTTGTAATTTTTGTATGTTGTATATAATCTCAATTTAATAAAAATATCAAAGTGGAAAAATAATACTTTCATGACAAAATTGTGTCTGAAATGTCTATTACACTTTGAGAGTTTGATTTGTCCATTTTCTTTTCACTTCTAGGACAGTTTCCAATGAATTTGATATCTGACGTCACTTCTTGGCTGTTCTGACGTCATTTCCGGTTTCTCCATCAAAGCGATTTACATGTTCTGTTGCATCATCATCAGGCAGATTGGTACGGGCATGCGCATCATTCCGCACATGTAGAAGTCCATCATGTGGCTCATTTCAGCTCCTAAAATCAGACATTTATCTTAAGTTTCTTTCTAATCATTTAGATAGAACTTCACATCATTTTGTGAACATCCGTGTCGTCTGATCAGAGTGTACACTATTTGCTTCTCGGTCAAGAATAAACTATTAAGTGAAAAAGCAAACAGTTTAGATCCAGACCAAATGTAACAGATGACACGATATTTGTTAGCGAAGATAGGCCCGAGTCATTAAGATTAAAACACAGTATTTTTAACAAACAAACAAACAACAACAAAAATAATATTTTTTTGCAAAATCTGCAAAATATTGCATTGGGAATACAACAAATTATTATGAGAAAAAAGCGACAAAATACATTACAGTTTTAACGACGGAAATCATTATTATTTCTTTCCGATTTTTATCAGTATATATATTGTTCGTAAATGAAAACTTCATAAATAATAACACTAATTTTACGTCATCAATGTACTTATTTTTGTTTTTCACAAATCTTGCGCTTTATCAATAAATTTTGTAATTTCGTGGGGATTACCATGCTCGCCATTAATTTTTTAATAAAACATGTATTAGATTATTTTCTAAAGTTAAAATTAAATTGCAACGAATTCTTAAGAAAAATATCAAATGATAAAAAATCATTTTTTTCAGGAAAGCTTTGACTTGATTTTAATAAAACTTATACCGTTTACAACAAATAAAAAAGATATTATACATTCTGGTTTCTTTCTTAAAGAGAGAGCATAACTTGCTTAAAGCTTATTTTTAATACAATGACTTTTCAAATAAATTATACATCTTTTATAACAGACATTTTAAGCGTGTATCCTCTGTAAATTATTGTTAATTTGTAGTCAAATAATTGAAAAGTTGAGGAAAAGAAAACACAACAGTAATGAATCTATCAGTTTTCAGAAAAGGCAATTCCGAATAGCAATACATTTAAGTTCGAAATAATAATTTCTCGTCACCTTAGTGGGAAAACCGATATAACGCCATCTTATTTCAATGGTACTTATAACGTTTAGTTCTTAGGCGACGATCTGTTTCATTTTCAAAATAAAGTTAAATATTATTTATGGGCATAGGATCGAACCTAGGGGACAACTTCGCAGTATGCAGTCCATAAATACGACATGGGTAATGTCTGTTCTCGCAAGCAAAATACGAGCTAAGTTGATATTGTTTCTTCTAAAAGTAATCTCATTATCAATTTTATTTAATTTTAATCTAAGAAAACGAAAGTAAAACAAAATTTAAAAAAGAACACTTACCACCCATCATCATGGCTCCTCCCATGCTGCCCATGGCTCCCAATCCGGAGGAGGCGGAGGATGAACCACCCATCAAAGCAGCCAGAGGATTGGATGCACCGGAAGTTGATGAAGAACTGCTTGATCCAGCTGCCAACATACTGGCTAGTGGGTTGCTGCCGCTGCTGGTTGAGCTCCCGCTTGTCATCATGGCTCTAAGTGCTGCCATTTCGGCCATACCTTGTGCACGCGCAGATGCAACAAGAACGGCACAGAAAGCGAGAATTGTAAACTTATTCATTGTAATAGTTGTGCAAAAACACGTGTGTTCGAAAATAATTTACGAATTGACAATCACAAAATGTTGTTTCGACCCCGACAACTGCCGTGAATTAAATATACGATGACAGCGTCCAAGCCTCCATTTGAACCCTGTGTGACGTCACAGGTTTGTTGTTTGTAATTTTTTGAAGGTGGATGGAGGCCCGGCTGATCAACGGGAAAATTTAAGAAAACAAAATCTACGTTTTGGACGTTTCAAGGGAAGGCGAAACCCAAATGTATATAGCACACATATTAAATTTTGTTAGACTCACAATTAAAAAATATTTGGAAAATGTGTATTGGCTGAAATATTGAACCCACCTATAAATTAATGACGGAAATATTAAAAAGTAGAGTTATCACTGTCCTTAAATACCAAGAGGTCCTAAACTTAAGGATTAAACAAGTTTTAAATCATTATGTTAGCACGTTAATGCAACAAATAACAGTGTTACTCTGGCCGCTTAAGAGCAAGTCGGAATTTTCAAAACAATTTATTCTAATGGTTCTAAATGTTTAATTGAATCAATGCTGGTGTTTTAAAATATATTTCCTAGCTTTACATAAAACTTAAAACGCACAAAACTTCTTAGTGAAATTTGAAGTTGCCATGTCGTGGGCTTTTATTGTTTTTTTTAAACATTGGACACAAAAGTGTTTTCAACCTAATATATTTACACTCATCTAACACATTACTGTTACAAAGGTCATTCTTCAGACTGTTGGATAAACAAACTTACACAGACGGTCGGTGCCCAATCGTTATTTTATTTTTAAGTTGCTCGCTGATTTGATCGGTTGTCATGCGTTATTTTATTTCTGTTTTCCTGTGTAACCAGCCATCGGTGATTGACGAGTGTAAATGGGTTAAACAAATATTTCATGGGTTGCTGGTACACTATAATTCTCATCTTTCTTTCTATCGGTGGTGTGTAAAAGTTGACCGGTTGCTTATCGGTGGCCCATCGGAGATATCGGTTATAGACAGGTTGTCGATCGGTGATAACGGTTTTAGACACGATGTCGAACGGTGATGATCGGTTGAAGACAAGTTGTCGATCGGTTATTTGTAAAATATTTTCACCGATCGAGAATTTTAAACATGTCTAAAAATCCCGATCGGTTATTTTCCCCAATAGCAAATGATAGGTGGCAAGCAGTTGACCAATAGTTGATATCGGTGGTAAATCCCTTGTCATCGGTTCATTCCATAATTTGGCTAAAAAAACTACCGATCGATCACTGATGGCTTCTGTGTAACTGGGGTTTTAGACTGTCCAAAATGTTTTCTCTAATGACGTCGGTTACCAAGCACGCTTTACCGAAAGATGTTGCAACAAAGCGTGCGTCATTCGTTTTGTCGTAAATGTCGATGTTCAGAAAGCCATTCAAAAGGTCATAATATCACATATTCATCTCAATAGTTTTTGTAAGAACTGCTAATTTTCAGAATTGTTAATAAAAGGATTGAATCGATATTTGATCCCGTTCATCGGGATATGAAAAGCAGTTGAGCTATTTCGCACACATAAAACAACCCAAATGTTTTCCATAACCTGATGAACGCGATAAAATATCGTTATAATCCTTATATAGTGCATGAAACACAGTACCCATGTCACTTCACAATAGACAACTTCTTAAAACATAATGCAGAATGTTTTGTTACGAACAAATTTGCGCATCTAAAAATACCATTGAACATGTTGATAAAATGTTATTTTTTTTATTCAGAATTTTACTGTGGATTTTTTTTTCTACTAAACTAACCAGATAAAAATACTTCGGTATGGGCCTCAGTAGTTTGTTTGTCCAACTTACTTCAAGCAGTCATTGTTTTTGACGTTACTCGTTAAAACTATAGACAACATAATATAACATGTCAAATTTGTTCACCAATCATGGTTGTCCTTCAACGAAGGTGTTGTCATAATTCACAGAAGATTTTGAAACGTTTTTGACAGGCTGACATCTTGGGTTAAGAAAACTATGCAGATTTGTCGTTTATCATGTCGACCAGCGCATATGTCATTGTAATTTACTGGGATTGTGCAGACTGCATTCAATCACACATAAGTTAAAGGGGTTATAGACATTCCTAAGAATAACTACACTAAACATTTCAGAAAAATAAATGGTGTTTATTACTCATTGCCGGACAAATTGAATAAATTTATACTTTTGGCTATATTTGCTTTCCATCGATCAGGTTTTAAACTTAATAATGATCTCATTAGCTCGCATAGCTTAAAGAAATGATCCTTTTCATTAGAAACTTAATCAGTGCGTGCTTTGATATTGGTATGGGGTCATAGTCAATATCTTACTGAGGACTTAACTTTCAGTAAAATTAAATTTCGAGTTACTGTGGTATCAATCAATTTCGCGGGGATCAAATTTCGCGCAAAAAACAAAAATGACATTTTCGCGCGGAAATAGATTCGCAAACTAGTATTATTGTTATAAGACTAGATATTCAATGGTTTGATTTTGCTAGGGTTTGAAATCGAACATTTTCCATTGCGTTAAATAAGAGAAAATTAGACCACCGCAAAATATAATATAACTACTTATAAATGATTTGACATTACACAGCCACAAAGCTATTAACATATTTAAACGCTTGATTCTTTAATCGTCCAGTCTGTCAAAACAAATTAATCGCTTTGCATATATCTTCCGCATCAGTAATAATCACACAAATTAATATCACAAAAGTCAACAATACGTCATGATTCCGTGATAATTGTGTGACTAATACATGTGTGATAGTGTAGTCATAACTAGTCATCAATAACAGCTTATTTTTTTAGAAATAAATAGTCATAAATAATACTTAATAGCTCAGCCACAAAGAACACGCATTTCCACTGTGTGTAGAATATGTTCCAAATCTTTCTCCACCAGAATTGAGTGAGCACATTTTAGAAGAGAAACGCAATATAGTTTGTTCTGACAACTGTTAAAAATGAATGGTCATACTGACAATATTCTTTTTTCCGTTACTGCGCCTATCTTACTTGTGTTTTCTGAGAGTGTCTGTACAGTTTAAAATGCATTTACCGAGTATGCTCTAAAGAACATTCGCTGCGTATGCTACTGTAGTATTCTTGATCAGATATGCGTTTGTCGTTTGTTTTTGCGTGTAAACAGATGTTTCAATATTTTTTTTACACGTGCAGTATGCGACTAGCATTCTTTTTTATTTAGCTTCACATTATTATGGGTTTTAAGATGCAATACTATAAATAAAACACAAGTTGCACGTGACTAGCTTCTCTTTTATTCAGCTTCACTTTATTATGTGTTATAAGATGTAATACTATAAATAGAACACAAGTAGCACGTGACTAGCTTCTTTTTTTATTCAGCTTCACTTTATTATGTGTTTTAAGATGCTATACTATAAATAGAACATGTACATGAACTTTGTGCATTGTATTTCGATTTGATTTAGCTTCGATTTGTTATGTGAATTAAAATGCAATACTATAAATAAAACATGTGCAATATGTGCCTGGCATTCCTTTTAATTAAGCTTCACTTTATAATATGTTAAAAAATATATGTTTAAAAAACAAAAATTAAAATAGAACACGAGTAGCATGTGCCTTACATTATTTTATTCATCTTACATTATTATGTATTTTAAGATGAAATACTATAATTGGAGCATGAAGCATGTGCCAAGCATTCATTTTTTTATTTATCTTCACTTTAGTAGATCTATGTATGTAAAGTTGCAATACTAAACATAGAATAAACCAAGCAATCTTTTTCTATTTAGCTTAACTTTTTATGTGTGTTAAGATGCAATACAATACTATTTACAGAACACGTGTAGCATGTGCCTACATTCTTTTTTGATTTAGTTTAACTTTTTTATATGTGTTAAGATGCAATACTATCAACAGAACACTTGTAGCATGTGCCTAACATTCTGTTTTGATTTAGCTTAACTTTTTAATATGTGTTAAGATGCAATACTATTAACAGAACACGTGTAGCATGTACCTAGCATTCACTTTGATTTAGCTTAACTTTTCATGCGTGCTAATATGCAATACTATAAATAGGAAACGTGTTGCCTGTGGCTATCATTCTTAAAAAGAACCTAGAAGCTCGATTCGTTTTGTTATCCCTGTCATCGTGTTCTCGCTGATTTTACTCCAAGAGCTCTGGTCTCGGTAAGATCATTGAGTATACGCCCTTTGGCTTTGCAATGCTATTAGCTTCTTATGTTTTATATGTTTGTGTGCTTTTGCATGCAACATTGTTGAGCCGATGGGTTGGTTGGAGTTGTTTCACCAAGACAACTTGTACTTGTTTTGTGATACGAGAACCTGTTGGGGCAAGTGTGAGGTTGGTGCACCCTAGAACCTGGTTTAAACCCCCCCCCCCCCCCCAGTGTCAAATTGTTTTGCCACTGACCGTTCCAAGGCGGTAACCCCTCGGGTTCTCACTTTCGTTAATTGTTTGTGGCGTCCATATTGAAATTGATTATTGTAATACCATGTTCTCTTTTCCTCTCTACTGTTTGGCTGTGTGGGGAAGCTGTGTCTGCTGGATGTGGCCATCCCTGATATGCATATTTCACTTTTTTAATTAGATTTAGCTTTACTTATTTATGTGTTTTAATGTGCAATACTATAGAACATGGGAATCATGTGCCTATCATTCTTTTTAATTTCGCTTCACTTTATTATGTGTTAAAATGCAATACTACTAGACTAAATGTTGATAACAAATTCTTTATGCATATTTTTAAATAGGAATGATACGTTAATAATATTAATAACGTTTATAATCTATTTAATAAGAAAACAACTAAATCTAAATACACAATAACACTAATAAATCAAAACAACGCGTTATACACATGTAGAAGTAAATAAATAAGAACGACCTGTTATAATTATTCAACCACTTAATCAAAACAATAAGTTATAATAATAACACAACTAATCAAAACGATATGTTATATAAAAACGTCATCATTTAATAAAGGACGGAGTATTTTCGTCCTTATTTCAGGCTGGGATTATAATAATACTTAAACTTTGTAGGATAAACATAATTATTTAAAAGAAGTAAAAAAGAGATGCGTCATGCAAAAAAAGCGTCCAGGGGAAGTTGACGTTAATCCTTGAAATGATGTCAAAATCTTAGCAAAATACATTAGTTTTTATAATAAACACTTCACGTTAATAAATAAAAATGCTGTCAAAATTTATAACATTGTATATTATATAATAATTAGTAGTAGAAAATAAAATATAAATGTGTCTCCTTCCTTAAAATAGAAAAAAGATGTAGAAGCAGCACAGAAACCTGTTTACACTCATCCTACTGGCACATAATTATTTCTACTGACAGGTCCTTGACTGTATTCCAACTGGTTCAGTTAGCAACTTCTATATTTAAAATGATGAATCTGTCTTTTCTAATGCTTTCTGTCACATGAAACATTCTCAGTCCATGCTTTCCGTACGACAAGACAATTTTCTTGCGAAATACATGCGTAGCAAAACTATTTTCTATAGTTGAAATAATGAACTAGATGGGTGTTCAGTTGAAAACTTGTGTCGCCCTCTGGTGCTATGTCGGAATAGAAATGCAAGTGCAAAAAAGAGGCATAAATCCATCAAATGTGACCTTGAACTACGGACGGACGGACAGCCAAAGCAATTCCTATGTATTGCCCTTTCGAAAAAATCATTATGACGACGACAGCGATGATGGTAATGCATGCAATGATGACGACAACGACCACCACCAAGATGAAGAAGAAGAAGATGATGATGACGATGATGATGGCGATCACAATAAAATGTATCTATTAGTATTGTTATTATAACAGATCGTTTTGATTTAGTGGTGTTATCGATATAAAAGATCTTAAAACATTAACGGTATTAATAATGAATGATGACCATAATGATGTTGATGGAATGTGGTGTAAACGCCATTGAAACCATCTATCCAATGGAGATAGACCAACGCTCTTTTATTTTCCTATAAATTCGTTCAGTTTGAATAAATAACAAATGTTTGAAAAGACCATTAGTCTAGAAATACTTGAGAAGTACTTTTAAGAGTTTTTTCCCTTGATAACGCAGTCGGTATTTAACACGTGTTATAATGATCTGTCTAATGTTGTCTATTGATGATTGAAAATAAATCGAGAAATATAGATCTAGGAAAATATAGCAGTCGTAATATTTCTAAAGCTGTAAAACTCACGTTTGCGTGTGCATTTCTCGATGAAGCTGATTAAAAACAAACAAATTGTTGTATGATACGGAGTCAGCGGCTAGCATTTCATAGTTTGACCAAAAAAACATTACTATATTATTTCGAACCAATAAGAACGTACGAAACCATTATGAACAGGATACGGCAAAAGATGTGAGGTTGTTAAAGAACACACTATTAATTCTCTTTGGTATTTATACTGTTTCACTGTTTACACTGCCCCTTATCCAACCCCTCAAACCGTTATTATAACAACCATTGATTAGATTCCGGAGACATCAATTCATGTAGACTTTTCAAGATTCTATTTTTTGGTACCAAATTTCAACATTATACAAGTGATACATACCTCATTAATTTTTTTTTGAGAGAGAGAGAGAGAGAGAGAGAGAGAGAGAGAGAGAGAGAGAGAGAGAGAGAGAGAGAGAGAGAGAGAGAGAGAGAGAGAGAGAGAGAGAGAGAGGTAAGCAGTCAGGCTTGCAGGCCTTAAAGCCAACTACACAGCAGAAAATATATATTACTTTATTCTTTTAGCCAACAGTAAAACTGAACTTAAAACTGCTGACTGTTAATTTATTTTGCTTAAAATGTCACATTTTGACCGGCTTTTACGATTGAAATAAGTGCGCGTAAGGGCATATATGACGTTTTAATTTGATTGTTTTGCTCTGTCACTTTAAAAAAAACGCAATCAAGAAATAAAAGTAATTTGATGGATTATGTACGATATTTACACGTACTAGTATATGGCCGTAGTATGGCACACGAAAAGGTTCAAAAAGGTATCTGATTCCGAAGAACCTTTTTATGCGTCCAGTGTATAAATGTATACTTCAAGCGTTTAGATTATCTATGTGCAGCCGTAAATTTGCAGTGCACCTATAAAATTATACGTCCAATTCCTAAATTTCTATCGCATAATTCAGCGGTGTGCCAGTAATTAATATATTTATATATGTATCACTATTTAATGCGATAGAAATACACAACTTACACATTGGGCGTATAAAAATGAAGGTACAACGGTATTTTAGATGGCGGTGCACCGATATTTTATAGGTGAAACGTCTTATTTATACGTCGCTCGTATTTATTTATAAGTTCGACGAATTTGTTTACGCGAGCACCGATACTTTTCTTCGTAGATGCACCTTTGTTATATTTTTGCGACATACCTTTGGACATGCAAGGTCTGATACATGTACGAAGAAATTAAGTTTTGGAATTCCGACCGTAGTTAAGTGTTAACAGCAAAACTTATTTGTTTTATTTTGTTTAACTTACTAGTTTGCACTTTTGAAGGCCGTTGAGCAGAACACATACGAAACATTCACGTACATTTGTATTAATATTAGGGAGCGCTAAACCCCGGGCTAGGCGGCATAGACAGTAATATGCACTTCGATTACTGCCCATGAACAGGCTTCATCAAACCGAGCCTTCAATATTTATATATTTGTCGTGTTTGATTGCTTTCAAAGTTCTTTCCTATCTAATTAAACAATTAACATAAAAGTAAACCAATTAACGACTGCTGTCGTGTCAAAAAATAATAGTGTACGCACCATTCTGGACATTCGAGAATGATGACCAATGCATACTTACATTGACGTAGGAACCTACGCAATTCAGCCAAAAACAATAAACAAAGTAAATGAGCACGTTTCATGCTGGAATGTTTCGGAACAACGGGCTTTTTGTAGAAAAAAACTTGAATAAGACACTTTTGACGTTATATTTCCTGTTGACATATTTACAAATTAATTACAAGCGCAAACTTATTTTAAAATGACTTAAAATGAGATTCAAAGGCGATGCATTCATTCCTCGTTGAAAATGGCGGTAAAGTCTGTTTAACTCTTACACAAATAATGGACTAAATTCCATTAAACTTGACAAAAACATTCATTTCTCGGAGAAAAAACAACAACTGACAACTAAATCTTGGTGTATGAATGACAGCATGACAGAAATGCAACATTTCAACACTTGAATTTCTAAATATATGCACTGTCTGTGATTGCTTCAGTATCAACTTCTATGTTGTCGTATTCATTATTTTAAAGTTTGACAGAGATATGGAGGTGAACTTAAATAAATAAGGATAAAATTGAAATATAGAGTTTTCTAAAATAAAAAAGTAAAATAAGCATATTATGAATGGTCACATCCAGCAGACACAGCACCCCGCCCCACCCCACCCTCTCCTCACGCAGCAAAAAGTAGAGAGGAAAAGAGAGCATGGTAATGCAATAAAGGCAAAATAATAATAACAAAAAAAATGTTACTGCTATTTTTGTTTTATTGATTATTTTGTGGTAGGTTTTCCGCGAAATAACTGCAAGCATTACAAAAACATAAACATTAACCAACATTTTAATGTAATTTTGAATTTAGTGGAAAATATTTCAAAGCATACCGTATTTTGGTTTTCTGAATACCTTTTACAACAGCTTAAAATAGGAGTCACATACTTTTATGGAGTAACTTTCTAACAAAAAACAGGCTTCTCCATGGTCATATATTCTATAAACTTCAGATTGGAGTGATCATTTAGAGTCGTCTGCAACCAACATTGCACTATCACCGATAATAACTGAAATTTATCCAAATCTCTCTAACGGCAAGATGCATTTCCCTAATTTTAAAAAAGTTAAAACAGTGGAGAAAATTAGCTAGACTTAAATCTGATATCACATTTTTTACGCGACCAGGAAATTAAGGTCAAACGAATATTTCAAAATTAATGTTATTAATTTATCTTTATTTTTCCCTAATTTTAGAAAAGTAAGAACAGTGGAGAAAATTAGCTAAACTTAAAAATTTCCTAAAAATCTATATATATCCAAACATAAAAATAAAAAATACATCTTTTTAAATTGAGTCTTGTGATACTTACAACAATGTATTGTGTTCTTTTATAGAACTTTCAAATCTGAAATCACATATTTACGCGACCTGGAAATTAAGGTCAAACGAATATTTCACATTGTTTGCATTCGTTAGACAAAAGGACGCAACATATTGTTGTCAATATCATATTACTCATTTGTGCTCATGTTTTGTACTGCATGTCGTCGTTAGGGAGATTTTGATTGTGATAGTTTTCTCTTTTATCAACGGAAGTGAAATGACGACTCTACTCCTTCAGCAAAACTTGTAAGCGATTTAAACTTCAAGCGGCTGGTATAATACCCTTAACAGTCTTAAAACAGGAGTAAATTACCAACGCGTAAACAATAAAAAGCACCTTACAAAACACACGTAGATACTCCAATTTAGATGTAAATAAAATGTGTCAGTGTCTACCTAATAAGTCAGTCACGTTGAGGCAAGCGTCATTATGAGGGTTGATTATGGTCAAGGAAAATAAATCTGACATCGTTAATTATTATTATGAACTTTTTTCTTTTTCTTTTGATCAAGTGGACGAGAGACAGAACGTGTGGCGAAGTAAATAAAATGTCTAATTAGTCAGAGGCCCGGTTAGAATTGACGAAATGGGAAATGGTATGCGCGAACACTATTCTGAATATAACGTTGCATTATGTTGTGAACACACAAGTCAAACGACAAACACAAGTGAATCACAAGTGAATTTTACAGGTCAAGGCATTTGTATTCAATCACATAATGTAGATTAGCAAAAGTAACATGTGCAAATCTGATAGATATATCCAACTCCTTTGATATCGAAATGAAATAGATGAAAAAAGAACTTTGAAGACAGCCAATATCAAACATATGCAGGCTCGGTTTGATTGAACGTGTTTTGAGGCAGTGATGGATATGCACATTACTGTCCAGGCTGCCTAGCCCTAGACTGAGCGATACCAAATATTTACAGATATATGTATCGTTCTTAAAGGCCTTCAAAAATGGTAAATGATAACAAAAATCGAAAAGCTGAAATGATTGGAGATTTGTTTGTGATTGAACCCATGGCGACATGTACCGGAGTTCGTGTAGAACACCATGGCGGTATATTGTAGTTGATTTAGATATCACTTGATTCATATGAAAACTACAAATATGTAAATCAGTTTAGCGTGGCTGGGAATTATAAATGTCACTATGTGTAATAGAAATTATTTTTATAACTATGAATTGAACGCAAACATTAAAAGCTTTTTAGCTGTAAAAGTCGGAAAGTGTTGTAACAAAGTCTGTCAACAGGCAAAAAGAACGAACTTAAAATTGAAATTTCGACCTTAAAAACGCCAACAACAAACGCCCACCTGCGTGTTCTTCTGGAAATTTGTAAAATATTACATTAATAAAGAGTCCGCCATTTAAAGACAAAATATGTCATAAGTAAGTCACCATAACGAATACACAACTTTTATAAGCATACTTACACAAAACTAACAACATACATTACACAAGATCATATTAATGTCAATTAAAAAATCGTAAGAACACACGATTAGTTAAAATATTATAGAATAATATATGCAGCATTTGGGTTCATATCATTCCAGTTGCTTGTGTAAACAATAACTCGCAAGGCCGAAGGGTGATGTGGTTTACACATACGCATCGAGAACTGATACGAACCTACATACCGTATATTTTCAATATGTTCCTTTAATTATATATCCTTCTCTCTTAAAACAAAATTAAATATACTGAACAGGACGATTTCAATCGTCAATTTGGTTTAACAAAGGTGATAAAATGGCGTGAGAACATCATGATGGTTATAAACAGAGCACCAATACTATTTTTGAGTGCGGTATGTGACGAACTGTACCGGAAAATCACGATTAGAATACACAACACAAATAATTTCTGTCTTCGCATAGAACACAAACGAGTATAGAGATACGGAATCATCAGGAAACCATATTGATATCCTTGATATAAATTAAATAATCTGACTTGGTATCATTCTCGCGGTCACAGGCTGTACTATGCTAAAAATTATGCACGGGTATATAATACAACCTTATCTCAACATGTCTGCTAGATAAATAAGAGCAAAGTCTGATCTAGATCTTATGCGTTATTTTTGACCTAAAATATTGCTGAAAGCCAAATTTACAAAGAATAACATAGTTCTCAGCAAACCAGTTAAGATGTGACTAGAAAAAGTGTTACATTTTTAAGTGCGATCAACATCTTGTGTGATGTCAGGCAACATAAAACTGTTCGTCTGAAAACTCAAAATTGGGGAACGGTGCACTTGTTTTATAAAAACTAGGACAGCCAACTTGAAAGGTAAACCGTCTTCCCGTACATTCAATAAGTGTTGTTACCAACAAAAAACTTCAAAAGTTGTTCACGGTCAATATACTTGTATCCACATAAAGCGTTAAATTGTTTCAATATTTAATTGTTACATTGTTATTTTGTATGCATTTTACCGGATTTTTAAAAAATGAAAATTAAGCCAGTTTTTGGCAATGTCTTTTAAACAAAAATACAATCCGTTAATGGTTTAATCTTGTACAAAATCGGTATACTGACAAGCAATATTTTAATCAAATTGCTCCAAGTGAGTGATAAACGCCATGTCGTTTAATATCTTGACGGACGACAAGGATTGTCCATTTATTATCCAGATGATACATGTCCGTCTTCTAGGACATTTCCTCTAGGTTGCCTTGGTGAGCCGTTTGTAATTCATATCGTACCAAATAAGTCCTACATACTGAAATCGAAAAAAGACACATTTACTTAAAAGTAAAATTGTACTTTTAACTGAGGACACATGTACTATAAAGAAATTGTTGGGATACATGTAAGGTCGGTGCACCCTAGACCTTCGCCAAACTATTATTCGCCATTAAGAGTGTCAAGGCATTATCCCAAAGGTATATGAATATGAATTATTGATTAAATTGATCTTAATCACATTACAAACGGTATAGGAATAAATGACATAAAAGGCTTATGTCGTTTTTGTACTAAGGGGATGGAACTGTTTAGTGTGTGTAGTGTAACTCTGTTGATACGATTTGGGGCAAGTCACGGGCAAAGGTGTCTCCCGTAATTTGTTTGATATCTAAGTAATAACTTTATTTGGAAAGCATGGTTTTTCATACTTTCTAGGTATTCATAGGTGATCTTGTTTCACATTTTAGTTTCACCGCGAAATGCATAATAAGTATTGTCATCTGCTAAAAACGTAAATTTCAGGACACCTTTTTCCGTTACTTGCCATATTTCTGGCATAAAAAGAGCTTGTTTCTGACATTTGGACAGCTATAGTCACCACCACTTCCGGTATTATTATCAAATGCTTTCTTGCATTTGAAGTATTGCCTTTACAAATTACCTTTTCCCACAGACAGCCATTACATATTTGAGGTAATTTTAGTGTTTACATTTACTTGCAATGCTTGATTTCAATTTCCATGTGTTACAGAAAAGTTACCACATATCATTGCGGAACAGAAAGAAGTGATAATCTTTATGGGTTCGAAAATATAAACTATCAGCATCATCTAGAATGTTATCTCATTAATGTTACATTCTGAACAACTAAATTAAGACAGTTATATGAACGCATTAATTAATTTTGTTTGTAGCATATAACAAGCTGAGCCGGAAGAGATTTAACATTGTCTACATTATGATATTTGGTGTCTTTTTTATCATGATATATATGCCAACATCTGCTTTGAGATGCAAATTTCGCAACAAAATAAACAGACTTGCATACACTGGCGTGATAAGATAGATCATCAACAATGTCTAACATTGAACCTAATCTCCACAAACGCTTACTTATTTATTGTTTTAAAACTTTACAATACCGTTTTATTTTCATTGTTTTGTCCAACTACTTTAATAAACATTACATTCCTTACCATTTTTTCATATTTGTTTGACAAGAAAACATAAACATGTCAAAAACGTGTTTTTTGTTTCAATTTAATACATGTTTTATATCACTTGTGAACACCAGTGTCTAGGCCACACGAGAAATTATCAATTCAGGTTTTCACTGCTTGCAGTTTTTATTAAGGGCAGTTGTTAAGGGGTACATGGCCAGACTACAAGTTAGACGAATGCCATTTCGATTCCCATCTGGAATGAAATTCTTCTACAATTTCCAAGATCTGTGCAAGTACTTGTTTTAACCCAGGAAGCGGTCATCGGGGGTGATGAAGTTAAATAAACTTTCATAATCGACATAAAAATCGGTTGAAACTATCAACGTCATAGTTTCTTACAAATATGAACATTAACGATCCGGATATGGTGCAGAGCATCACAGAATACCCGCTGTCATATGTAAATGATGCCTCGACATATATGGTGGCAACCAGAGTCAAAATAGCTGAAAATAGAGTAGAAATATGTTTCTTTAGAAAATATAATATTTTATGTGATGGGAACTGATGTCATTCCAAGAAACGACGTCATTAAGGTGAGTTGATACATTTAGAAATATCTTAACTGACGTCATAAAGTTGACTACGTTTGAATTGTATTTTTGTTCTGATAAATATATATGGAATATTATAACAGTTTGCATTCTGAAGATTCATATTATCCGAGTTGTGTGTGTGTAAACAATATCACGCGAGACCGAAGGTCGAGCGTGATGTGGTTTACATACGCAACGAGAAATAATACGAACCTTTAGGATGCATACTGTCATAATGCCCCCTTTTTATATACCTTACTCGCTAAAACAAATTTAAATAAACTAAACAACAAAATTTTAGTCAAGAACGTGGTTTACATAATAGTAGAATAAAAATTGTAATGCGATAGAAAATTTATGAATGGCATAGAAAATTTATAAATGGCGTAAAATATTTTAACGGTCGTAAAACTGAGACGGAAATTTCCTATTTTGGAGTTCGTTATGTGTCGGAAAATTACGACAACACAGTGTGACGTACGAAGTATATGACCTCACATAGAACAAGGGAAGCTGAAAATAAAGAATTGGAAAACGGACATTGTCCAATACGGAATTACTAATCTGAATTTTGCGGATTAACGCGACACTATGCTAAAATCATTCATGGGTATATAATAAATCTGTGGACATATAGAATAGAAATTATAGTAGAAAATGGTTATTTGCAAAATATGCAAAAAAATGAAGATTTAAAAATAGATCTATCACCAAAGACACATTTGCCGATGATGTGACTCAAACTACTGTTTTATCATTTTAATTAATTCACGCTGAATAAATTTCCGCATTACGGCGATAAAGCGAGTTTAAACTCCAGCGAAATTTAACTTTATAACAGTGTGTCTCACTAGTTTAATACCATTGCGCATAGTAATGTGCGCGCGAGAATGTCAGTCGTGGATATTTTTGCGAAAATATGTCCCCTCAAAATTAAAAAGGTCCCTGTAACCTATCGGGCCATAAAATATTAAGTGTTATCAAATATCAAAATTTATTAGTTAAACTGTAGAAGACCTGTAAACAAATACGGCAAAATTTTAAATAATATTTTTGTCTACATTTATGTAAAACAAGGCGTTTTGAGACGACTGTACACATTACGTTTCACTGTAAACATTTAAATCACTATAATGTTTACTTACAATATAATTTTCAGTTTTTTACTTTGATCTATTTACTTAATTGAGTTTTTCAGATAAGCCTTTCGATTGACGATATCTTTTAAAATCTGGAACGAATACAAATCCCGGAAGTAACTGATAGTTGTCTTATTTATAGACATACATGTGTAATACCAAGGTTGTTTGTGACCATACATAAATTTGTTATCTGTTTTGCGAAAATTTTGAAGAGATTGAAGCTCGAACCGTATACATTGTACCGAACATTAACCACCCCGTTTTGGTCCATATGAAATACTGTGAAACTAATTTATTCGTCGTTCTATTTAATAACTTCACATCAACTTTTAATGTTTGCAATTATTATTTTAAATATATATTTTGAAAGCATAATTATGTGTTCACAAATGACATTCTTGGGACATCTTCGGACCTACAAAACCCATTTTTTACGTACGACAAACTTGTGCCGTGTGCGATGGGTACATGTAAGCCAGGATTCCAGGCGATGAGGTATTTTATCTTCAATAATTTCCAACAATTAATCTTAAGCCAGTCTACAGCCTTCTCTGAACTTCATGATAATTCAGACATTTTTCTCATTGCAGTGGGATAGAAAATAGACTGGCTATAATAAACATTTTTGTGTAAAAGATAAAAACTATAAAAAGGCAAACAAACTTATTATCAGACTAGTGGCTAGTCTAGGTACATGTATTCATATTGCTCCTTAAAAGAATTGGTAGAAGCGGATAAAGCGATTCAAAGCGTTACTATTTATAACCGATAAGCTATTAATAGTAGCGTTCCTTTCCATTCCGGTCAAAACGCTCCGGTATTTCAGCCTTAAGTTTTTAAAACGCTCATACCGAGCGTTTCGATTCAGTTCCGATTCCGATTCGATTTCGCTCTTATTGCGCTCCTACCTATATTTGCGGTCCGTTTACGCTCCGCTCTCGGTCGGTCCGTTAGTAAATATTATGATTTCTTGCACTGTAAGCGCTGAATCGGTTAACACAGCTTACGTGCCGCCGGATATAATACTTTAAAGGATACGTAGATAATGATGAACGAAATGTAAAATGATTTGTGCAAACAGATATTTTAACAGCAACTCTGGTATTTAACAGGGAGAGCTATTATATCCTTTTCTTTTAATTCATAAATAACATGTCGAAGCTGTGAACGATAACACAGTTGAAATGTTCTTCTTACACGAATCGAAGTTGTTTTATTTCTCTTTAACAAGTATATTCTATAAATTAACCTCAATTAATTTTGTCAGTGTTTTGGAAATATTTCAAAATTGAGTGTTTTAAATTTAGCAACTTACCTGCCGACGGATATAACACTCCAAAAGAAATTGCCAGAAATGACATGTAAAGAGTTTTCTGGAAGAAATTAAACACGACGGCTGCGACCAACAAGATGGCATTGACGTAGACAGCGGCTATTGCTGTTGTCATGAGGATGAAGACATTCTTCAGAATGTAATCTGCAATATTATTGGATATTATTTTTAGAAAGAAATAACAGGCTTCATCAATATGTATTTGTATTCAATATAAGATTAAAAACGTTTATGCCTTAACAACAAAAAAACAATTGTCATCTTAAACTAAGTTTATCGAATTATCATTTATTGAAAATCGAGTATGGCTTTACAAGTAAACAACTAAACAAAGCTTTTCCAGAAAAAAATATTGAATATAAAAATTAATGTTTAATAAATTATTAGGATGTATTTTATCTAATATAATAGGTATCATATATCTCGAAAAAATTTTGTCGTATAAATATATGAAGAGTAGAATATATTTTCGCATTAAGCTTTTGATATATTGTACTATTGCTTGTGAGTTGCGGCATAGTACATATATTTAAATGGCATTTGTCAACAGTCGCATTAATTAACTACGAAAACATGGTTTGAATCGGTCAAAACTGTACCAACGAAAATTTCTGGGTCGATCCAAAATGTTCGAAAGTCTTCGTTATTTCTGTTGATAAGCTTGACAATTTTCTTCTGCATTCTGAAGTTTTAAACTGGAAACTAGCATCAAGTGCTTTCAGTGCTTTGATTGTGAATAACAGGCTCGACTACTTGATATTGAATAACAGGCGATATTTTTGAATAATTGATGTGTTCATACACGACAACAACAAGTACAACAAAGTTCCGTAGCCGAAGCTGTACTATGTACTACGAGACATGTATATATAATAAGGATATAAAAAGCTTACCTATTCCTTTGACATTGTGCTTTTCGATCCAATTAAATACGCCGGGATGACATAACAATGTTGGCCTTACCAAGCCAATACCTGTGCACGGCCTCTGGCTACTAAACAACGATGGAGGCGTAGGATCCGTAGAATATAAATCTTTATTATAAATTTGAATTTGTTCCCAATTTTCTAAACGACTGAAATCATCGTCATATGCCCCAGATTCAAGGTTTACCTTTATCCATACTGGGGTGAAATAGCCAACTGTGAGTAACCAGAAACTGATAAAGTATAATATTCCAAGCGTGACAATGTAATAGAACTTTCTGCCCCTTTGAACTTTCATTTTTATTGTTTAATATTCCTGTAAGTTGCTTGACGTTCGTTGTTCAATTCAAATTTTAAAACTCAAACAGTTGATTGGATGAAATTAAGGGAAGTCACCAAATGCACTGTCAACGATAGACACCATGTTTACTCCGTGTGCATTCGTTGTTCGCAACAATTTGCTGTTTAGTCTGAAACAACAACAACAGCAACAATACCAAAACAACAGCATACAAGGGATTGACAAATGAAATATAGAAGCCAATTTAATATTAACTAAAATTAATAAAAATATAGTTTAACTTAACGTAATTTATTTTGTAATTACTAATGACGAAGTGATGCTTATACAATTTGAACAAAGAGATATATTTTAAGTATTTTCAAATAGACATAACCTTGGCCCAAGATTATAAAGCTAAGGCTGGAGACCAGTCTCGGATCTCTACCTGGAGAATTGTGAATCTCTAGCAGTTGACTGATTGACTAGAGACCAGTCTATGAATGTTTAAAATGTAGTTTTCCAATCATGAGTTCTGAATAGTCAAAATAATCACCTTTAGAGTTTTTAAAATTTCCAATTTGTTCATATACCAATTCATACACAAGCCTGTAGGCGCATGTAAACTATTTCGATAAGATTGTTAAAGCAAACCTTAACATGGGTATTTTGTGATCAACCTTATCAGTAAAAAGCGATTCGTTTGTTTGTTTTTATATATATTGCACGGTTTATTTCAATAATGTTGACAAAATCAGAAGTACATTATTCGGTGTTTTCCTAATTTATGGATCCATGTGGGGTAGCCCTGTTTAATTCGGTATTTTATACATGATAAGTGTACAGAAACGTTAATACATAAGTGTATGCAATCTTAAATAATACATTCAATCATCGATTCTTTATCACTTAAATTAGCTGTAAAAATGACTTATAAAATGAAAGCATTCCTTTTAAATAAAACTTTAAATTAAGGCGTTTTTAACAAAACCATTGTAATAATTATGATTTTTTTTTTGGTTTGTGTTTGTATGCAACTTCTAATAGTGGTCCAGGTCACCAGGTCACATTTTAAAGTTATGCTCCTTTTTCGACGAGCTTTAATTACCTTTTGCTGGACACTACAGAATATATTAAGTTATAATAGAATATGTAAGCATTGCAAAATGAACGTAATCGAAAGCGAATAACATTTTTACCTAGGATAAAGACTTCTTATACATTATATTTCTATTCGTTCCTGATATTCACATAATAATTCTGGCTTCAAATCTTTTGCATTATGTATTCTCTGAGTAAACAACAATCATGAGGTAAAAGTTATTGTTTTAGCTGTCGATGCAAACATGCATCTAATTTTTATTTATAATTAAAAATACTCATATAAACATGTAATATTGATTAAGTTGGTTTTCATATATAATATCATGAACATTTCAAACTAATTTAAAATACTATTCACTATTTAATTTAGCATGATTGATTTTAGTTCATTTATTAATTGGGATATTAATGTTACGGTTATGTCCCTTGTTTATCGCCATAAAAATATCACGTACGAATAATCTATTTACAGTTAAATGTATGGCGACAAACCTTTGATATGGATCGTTTTGAATTCTGAGAAATTCTCACCGAAAATGGATGATTTAGATTAAAATGGATGTATTTAGTGCCTAAAATGACATTTTCTCGATACATTGACTTGTTTGGACAAAATGTGCATTTTATATCGGAATAAATTGGTAGGAAACGTAAAAATGAGACTGTTTCTCCGATCGCGCCATAAGAACAACAGCAGCAAGTGTCTAAAACACAGAAAACGTCTAAGAAAAACTAAAATGGCTCAGAGTACACCTATTCATACACCTACGTCTACATCTACTATGGACATGAACCAATGTATTGGACAAACACCGCAGTCGTTTGTATTGCCCCCAGTATTTCCATACAACACCCCTTATATGAATGAAATTTTAAGTTCAGGTTCGCCGATGACCCAGCAAAATAACACAAACACTTTTCAAGTTATAGTGCAGAAACTAGAGCAAATTAATGTAAAACTGGGTCAGTTGGACAAAATACAGTCAATAGTGAGCGAATTAACGGTAATGATTAACGAGCTGGACAAGAAAGTATTTGACGTTGAAAAGATAAGAGTACTAAAGATTGTATATTTGTTTTATGTTCTATAATAGATAAATTAATTAAATATGAAAAGAGAAAGGTTTTCGCATCCTTTATAGATTTTCAAAAGTGTTTCGATATGCTGTACAGATATGGGATATGGTTTAAGCTCATTGAATCTGGTGTTTCTTCAAAAATAGTACGCATGTTGCAAGGTATGTATAGTTATGTCAAATCCTGTGTGAAAGCAAATGGTTCACTGTCCGAATGTTTCGATAGCTACATGGGTGTTACACAGGATGAGCAATTATATCCCTTATTCTTTATATTTTTTCGTGAATGATATGTATGAAAATATTCAAAATGTAAATAACGATGTCTTTACCTTGGACGAATAACAGATCTATTTCTGTTTGCTGATGACAGTGTTATTTTCCCATTCAAAAGAAGGCCTACAATTATTACTTAACCAACTTCATCATTACTGTATGAAATGGGGTATTACTAAGAGTAAATATAGAGACGTTAGTTGTGATGGTACTCAAGTCAGGTAATAGACATGAAAACATCCAAATATATTATAACAGTTCATTGCTGGAAAAAAGTTCAAACATTTACTTACCTTGGTGTAACAATGTCATCGAATGGTAAATTTTATCAAGCCCAGAAAGCACTGTGTAACCAAGCCTTAAAAGCATTGTTTTCTCTGAATTCTTTATTTGAGAATGTTTCTCTTGATGTAACAGAAAAGTTGAAATTATTTGATTACATGATTTTACCTATTTTGTCATACGGATCAGAGATATAGGGTTTCCATAAAAGACCTGATATAGAGAAAATTCATTAAAAATTGTTAAACAAGTTCTAGGCGTTCGCCAGCAGACACCAAGTTCTGATGTCTTTGATGACTTTTGTAGATTTTCTCTGTTAATTATTCGTAAATTCAGGATTATTAAATACTGGCATAAAATTCTAAAATCTCCTAACATTATAATATCGAATAATGTTCTTATCAGATGCAAATGGCAATCTTGAAAATAGTTGGTCGAAAAATGTTAAAACATTATTGTCAGATTTAGGTTTTTTTATATTTATGGAACAATGTAAATATTGAAAACGTACAATTAAAAATTATTATTTAAAAAATATATGGCCAGTACTTGCAACAATGGTGCTATGAACCAAATACATTTTCAAAACTAGAAAGCTTTTATCTTTAAAACTGAATTTTTCCAAGAAAATTATCTAAGTAATATTGACAATGTCAGTCAACGCAAAGCTTTTTCTAGATTTAGATGTTCAGCCCACAATTTAGCAAGCGAAGAGGGGAGATTAAGAAAAATTGAAAGAAATCAACGTATCTGTAGTAAATGTAATATGCATCAAATAGAATCAGAGTATCATTTGTGCAAGTATGTCCGTTCTATAGTGATTTACGTAAACAATTGCTCCCGAAATATTATTTCGTATGGCCAAATATTAACAAATTCAAATATGTTATGAAAACAACACAAACGAGTAAAATTGTTAACCTAGCAAAATTTGTCTATTAAGCCATGGAAAAAAGAATCGAAGCAAACTAATTTTATACCAAATTAAATCTCAAACGTATTTTTTGTTATTTCCGGTTACTATTTATAAGATTATAAACCTAGCAAACTCTACAAAATTACTAATTAAACTCGTAACGTGTAATCATCATGCTTTTCTGTTGTAATATATGTTTTATTTATATATTGTTTTGTAAACATCCGCCAAAATTGTAACTTGTCGATGAACAGGTATATGTTTTTGCCAATAAATATTTTGACTTCCAATGGTAAATTCGATCAACTAATAAATTGTATGCAAATAAAAATAATTAAATGGTTTTCACATGAAAATACGTAATATAATAATGTTTCGTCATTTACTAACGTGTCTTAAAAATAAGTTATATGCCAATTTTACGTACAGCGACAAAATACAAATTTGATTAATATTTTTTGAAGGTATTGCTTTCTTAATACCAGAAGTGTATTTTTGCAGACGTTTAAACTTACTTTTTTGCATAATAATTTATTTTCAGAAAGTTAAGCAATCTGTACGATATTGCACGTACCTTAAGTGTTTGGTGCAAATAACTATCGTGGAATTGAATTACCAAAGCAAGTGTTAAGATTTTTTCTGTTATGTAAGTTGATAGTTTAAAGAAATTGCCGTGTTTCTCGTTTTTAAAGAATTACGTTTGATTAAATATAATACTGTTAGTTCAATTATATAAATAAACTTTAATTTAGAAAATAGAAAGTAATATTATGCGTTTATAGATTTTAGACAGTCGTTAAACAAGGTAAATGGGATTTCATAAATAATGGTTGAAGTGTTGGAGGTAACGTAAAATGATAAAAAAATAAATAATAGTTGATTATTTTCAAAAAATAACAACTAGAAAGAAATCAATAATGTCACCGAAGACATATTTTTTTTTCGTTTGTACAACCTGTTATTGTTTTAAAAAAAGTGTTACATAAATGATAAGAAAACAAACCGTCATAGAAAATACACATAATTTTATTTCATGATTTTGGCTAAATGACGGATTCATTATGTCGAATTTGACGTATAATGTATTTTGTTATAAAAAAAAATTTCTATAAATGCTGCTGTTTTATTAACAACAAAAACATTCTATATATGGGAGGAAGTAATGAATATGTCAAGAGGTTTATAATTTTGCACTAGCTTCCCCTGAGTTTTTTTTATTTAGTTATTGCTAAGAAATTGCACGAAATGAGTTTCTAACATGCTGTTCGTATTGTGTAAATTACTTACATCACGATGAACCTCTGTGGTTGCTATATGAAAAATAGTATTCCCTAAAACATATGTTTCAAGTTAAGTTATGTTTGAGTAGGTTGCACATTTAAAAATGATTATAAAGGAATAGCTACACAAATTTTCTGCAAAATTTCCTAAACAATTAACAGTGATCTTCATTGTTTTTTGTACTTATTTGTAGTCCCGTGTGCATGTTATGTCAAGCTATAATATTTAATGTATAAGTATGACGACCATATGGTTTCCCATTGTTTTGTCTTTAAAACATTATTGCAAGTTATCATAACCTAGATAAATGTGATATATAAAGAATTTTTTCAACTGTTATACTGAACATATTTCGCCAATTAAAGCCGTAACCAAATAAAAGCGAGAATGTAAAGTACTGTTTAATCTGCGCATGCGGTAACAAAAAATAAGTCAATATGACCGGGTCGTGGAAGACGGATTTTCAGTCATTTGCGAATCGTTTGATTTTTATGAGCACATTGAAGAACAAAGCTTTTTATCAACTTAGACTCAAGGAAAATATTCAGATGCGTAATCGTAAGCACTGATCCACTTAACCGTGTTTGTCGCATATTTTGACAGAATGTAATAATATCAACGATTTGTTGTTTTGTATAACAAAACCAGGGTTTATTTGTAACGGGTGAAATAGATGAAAAGGGGACTTTGAAAGCCGACGAACACGACAAATATGAAAATATTGTAGGCTCGATTTGATTGAGCCTGTTCATGGGCAGTAATGGAAATGCATATTACTACCCATTCCGCATAGCCCCGGGTTGAGCGCAACTCAATATTTACACCAATAAACATTAAAAATTTTGATCCATCCCAAACGATGGTATGCATATGACGGTGAACATGGAACCTTCAATGCGGTATTTTGAAAATACTATTTTCAGATTAATTCCATTACATGTTCAGCGGCGTATGGTCCCCAGATAAAAGAATGGGTGGAGGCTGGGGGCGAGGGGTAAAGGAAAATGAGCAACATTTCGAAATATATGGTAGTGAATATTATCCGACGTAATTGGGAAGTTGATAGAGCTTAGCTAGATCTAGATCTACCACATTGAAGGTTGCAGTATGAATTTTGTTATCTGATCTCACTAACGATTCGGTAAGATCACAATAAACTTATTGTTGTTTGGATTTATTATTTGGACGCTTAGACACTGTAACTGTTTACTGGGGCACGACACGGGAAAAGGTGTCTTCAAACATTTGTCTTCATTTTTGTTTTGACGTTATAAAGGTGAGCAGACGAAATTGCTTATTATCCGCTTCGAGGGTAAAATTATTAGTATGAAGTCAAAATGTGTAATAAAGATAGTAAATGTAGTAACAAATCACCGAAGACACCTTTCCCCGTGGCGTGCCCCAAGTAAGGAAAATGGCTAAGCCTCCTGGCTAAATGTAAGCTAACAGAACCCGGATGTATGCAAACTGATCAAACTTCTAGATCAGACAGGGATGTCCATTGGGATGTGTGACACTTGTAAAGAACTCGCAGAAGACTAAACTTAATACTGATTTTATTTTGTTATATATATAAAAATAAGAAGAATTAAATAATTAAATAATTATAATTACAAAAGTGATAAAACACAACAGAATTCAACACATCTGTTTTTTCGGATTCATTCACATTTTATCGTCTTTGAACTAAAGAGGTCATCTAAAAAAGAAACCGAAAAAATCTCAACCGGCACAATGATCACGTGATGAGATGAAATAGAAACAGAACGGAAACTGATGACGTAATTGACTTTAATTTGATGACGTAAAACACTAAATGACGCCACATGAGATGAAATGTAAACAGTTGATTGGATGAATATGCTAAGAATGCATACATAATCGAAGAAACACTTTCACATAACAGGGTGTTAAACAATTCGTAAAAAGCCTGAGATCTATATTTTTTCTAATTTCCTATACATTGAGTAATTAAATTAATTTCTTCATAGGTTGTTTCGATATTTATATAATTCATTTTAAAAGTGTCCCAAAAATCGATTTCATTTTGATTGTTTTGATGGTCAGTCTGTTTTGTATAACAGCTAACATCCGGTTTGCCTCATTGCCATAAGACTTAAATAATATTCTAAAAACCGAAGGTTGATAATAAATGCAAGAATGTTATAACTGTTCGCAGTCAAGATTTTTGAAAATATTTGAAATTTCTTATTATATGAACAAAACAGAATATTGTCACTTATTAATTCCGAAAGAGAGCAGATGAACTTCTTAAACACCCCGTATAATTTACACACTGCACATAACATGGTTGGATAAAGAAACAAAGAAAAACACCACGGCCCGTAACTGCAATGCAGAAGAGTCCATTTACATAAGGACGGGGGTTGTTTCCATTCACCCCTTCATCTAACAGTTAAGTGGATGGGATTGTCCGTGTTCGATAGAGTGAATGGTACAGTCCAGTCGTGTTTATGCCAAAGCTCTGCTCAAGCACATGGTTCTCATCATTCCTTGCATCATATTGCACATCATCATGTCTCTCATACGATCTGTAATAGAAAAAAATATATATTTATTGTTGATGTACATATATTTCCGTAGATTTCCGTAAGACACCTTTTTCGTAGTTTTCCGTAAGACACCATTTTCCGTAAGGCACCATTTCTCATGTTGTTTTTTATTTTTTTAAATTGTGGATCTCATTTGCAAAGAGGACAGTGCAAACAATAACTTTACATGCGACAGAATGTTGTGTTGCTCTGTTTGTTTTTGACATATACAAATTTATATACTACATGAGCAAAACGCGAACTCACTTCAGGTTTAAATTAAAGGAATAGTTGTGTTTAACTCTTTTCCTCGTGTTACGTTTTTAATCACATGAGCGACCAGTATAGATCTAATCTAACAATTCGTTTCTAAAGCCTGGACGTTCAGTTTGACGTGAAATATAAGCAAGCTATAGGCAAGAGAAATTTTTACGAATAAAAATTTATAAAAAAATGTAGCTAACGAATGTAATATTATAGTTGTTAAACATGAAAAAGCCTCTACATATTGACATATTAATATAATTTAATTCTGCCTTACAATACAGTTTTTACAAGCGGAAAATGCTTGTAAATGAAAATTTTGCTATAGGCCAATCTTAATCCATGACCATCAGTAATTTACGAAACACATCTGAGCATTTAAGATAAACGTTTTCGTTCTCATTTACGAATGCATAAATACACAAAGCGTATTTGTTTCAACCCATTTTGCATGTGATTTTAAATCTAATGACCGATATACATTTTTCTTATGACTTGATAAATGTTATATATTTATGCATAAATACACAAAGTGTATTTGTTTCAACCCATTTTGCATGTGAATGTTAATCAAAGACTGATTTTCATTTTTTCTTATGACTTGATAAAACTTATTTATTAATCAGGGTAATTTCCGCACCTGTATTTCCTATTCTATTTCAAGTCCAGCTAAATATTGAAACTGTGCATTTCTGTATGTAGTTTTAATAAAGTTTATCAGTTCGTTGCTTAATCTATTGTTAAGTTTATTTAATGTATGTTTGTGAGAAACAGTTGCCTAAATGTAGAAAGCCGGTCTCCTGATATAAAGGCTGCGTTTGAAACCCATAGTCACTAAATATTACGTGAATGACGACTTTATTTCTTACATCTGATGCAAAAAGAATTGTTAATGATATTGGCCATACTGAGATTCGAACCCGTGCAGTACGGAGACAGCGCCTAGCCATGTCAGCAAAAAAGCAAACATATACTAAAAGAAATATTAAAAAATTAACTTACCTCCACCCATACCCATCAACAACATTGGGTTGCCCATAAGTCCACTCATTCCACTTGAGGCGCCAGCCGAGGCTCCAGCACCAGTTGAACCGGCTGCTCCTGAGGTCGAGCTTCCACTGTCTCCGCCCAACATCCTCATCAACATCATTGTGCGCATTAAGTCCGAGCCTTGACCGCACACTGTGGCAACCAGCACACAGACACAAAGAGCAGCTACCATAAATTTCATTTTCGTTTAATTTAGTTGACTAGGCACAGCCAGATAAGAAATCCACAGGGGATTGTTTCACTGTCCACACACACAAGTGCTTGGAGAAGAGATGGTTCGAACAATACGTCTCTACTGAGTTTTCGCTGGCTTTTAACCAGCTGGTGAACGCCTTTAATTGTCAAACTGTCACGTGTTAAACAAAACTGTCTGAGTTGAGTTGATATGTCAAGATTTCACCAGTGATCGTCATTTTAAGAAACAAACGTACTTGACGTAGACGATTAATGACTGTTGACACTTGGTTACGAGGCCCCAACTTGAAAGAGTCTGTCATTTTGCAATTTAAATTTCACGACTATGGTGACATGTTCATTATCTCGTTACATCATCCAATATTTTATGACCTGTCGATGAATATTTTCTTGAACAATAAGACTGATTGATGATGTGTGGACGAAACGACCTTTTTTTAACGTTAACGTGCGGTTTGACATATTTCGGTAACCTCAAAACTCAAAGTTCTTGTCGCGTTTGATACACTTTTTGAAATTACAGCTACAACTTGTTCATAATATTATTAATTGTAAAACATAGTTAAAAATCTGATTGCCAAAGATACAGAATATCGCCAAAATGCAAATATCCGTTGGTTTTCTTCGTTTTTTATTATAAAAATTGTTGTAATCCATCGTTGAGCTAAGGTGAAAAAGATCTTAGATCATTTCAATTCAATAAAAAAGCAGACGCAGACGTCAGTAATAACCCAAAAGTTCGAGATATTTCTAAAGGTTGTCTCAATAAAATTAATCACTAACTATCATTTTTAGTTAAAACTCTCTATTAATACCAACCTCTGTGACAGGCTGGAATAGTGAGATGGCTTTTAATTATGGGATAGAAAACAGTGCAAAACTGTAAAAAGGGACATTCGGAGAGGAGTCTTCTTACGAAGTTGTCTCAATATCGGGTAGATCCAAATGAGGGTTTCAATTTATCTTCAACGAATTAGTGATATAACTTTGCACAATAAGCCGTGGCAAGGGTAGAGTTGGTGATTTAATAAAAGACATGGAAACTGGTACATTATTGGTTAAACAAATAATGGAATAAAAGTTACAGAACTAAGTATGTGACAACATAAAGAAAATCACCGCCAGTATTCTAACCCCCACCTCCCCCTCACACTAACTATTTCTATCATTTATTATGCTACGTTAGCATATCCAAAATATCTAAGGGTGTTTAATTGTTAAAACTTCTAATAACAAATAAATGACGATACCCATGCTTTTGTTTTCAGTGTAGGTGTTATTTGTTGTGAATAATAGTTTAGAATGGATAAAAATGATACTGTTTTCTTGAGAAGGTACATATTTGCGCATAGCCTGGGACTAGGCGGTGTGAACTATAATATGCGTTACAGTTACTACCATGAATAGGCTCAATCAAACGTTTGTATATACTGAGTTGCGCTCAAGCAGGGGCTAGGCTGCGTGTCCAATAAAAGGCATTTCCATTTCTGCCAATGAACAGGTTCCATTTTAAATTACAAAAACGATCCATTTTTATTCAATGAACTAGTATGTGACTAATATACATTTTGCAATAGGTTGGTGTTTATTGATAAGCATTAATATGTAAAAATTAGGTCGGTCTAGCGCGGCACAGCCGTGTGTTTGATAAAATGTGTAAGTACTCAATTATAAAGACAAACCGACTTAGTGGATAAAAATATATTAATTGATTAATATACTTACTGGGCAAATCATTTCACGGCGTATAAGCACTAATTTAAGGAAATAAATTGCCTAACAATTTGAACAATTCTACAATTCCATTCCACAAAAATATAAATTATACAACAAGAAGAGTTAAATATGAATTTGCAACTTCTTTCAATGACAATATCGAGGGTTACACGCAAAACTGTCGTAACCACAATGAAATAAAGAAGGAGTTACGACAGTCTTGCATGCATTCCTCGGTATAATAAATTTACATATACATTTTTCATATAACCTTGAAAACAGAGAACTAAAAATCACGAAGCATGATAATGGTAATAGAACTTACTTATGCGCTCAGGGTTGGTACAAATGTAACCATGAACTCTTTGCATGGTTTAAGGATAAATTGTCATATCCCACACATAAATTATGAATAATTTGAAATATAGGCCTTAATATTATAAAGAAGATGTAATGGATTTGCTTGTATATTTAATCGTTCTCAAACTAAACAAGTTTATAATAACTCGTCGCCTTAATGACAAAACGGTATAACTCATTCTTATATCTATGGTACTTGTACCGTTTTGGTGAATAATTGTCATTGTAAGCCTAGGAACATTTTGGCCAAAATGAACATCTTGAGAATGTGTCAGAAATATCCGCATTCATAAAACATAGCCTCTCCATACAGCCGATGTTATATGTTTAGGTCCCACCAGGGGCAATGCGTTTCTTATAGTAGGCTCAAAAACGACTTAAAATTATCGAAAATTTTCAAATTGCGGTTTTGCTATTTAAAAACTATAATGGTTGTTTTTAAAGACTTTAGAAATGAAGATAAACTTAATGACAAATATGACAAATCAAGTATGTCAAATGAATTTTGAAGTTGCGCAGAAAATTGACAAAATTTAGTTATTTTGCGAATTTTAACATTATTTTCCCATTTTGATTGACCATTATCGAACTGTTTGAACACTGGTCAATATATAACAATTAGATATATAAAGTATACCCGTGTATCTGTTTAAAGGCATAAACCTTTGAGGTATGTAACAAAACTTAAAATTTTAAACTTGGACCATTCGCTGAAAAAATGACCCTTATACCACATTAAAATACATTGTTTTACATCCCTTTTTGCATTGGTTTACATCCCTTTTACAGTAAATATTTTATTATTTATATATTCAAAATAGAACTTGTTAATTTCTCATTATGATAATAATCAAATAAAAATTTACAAGCATTTGATGAGAGTAAGGATGATAAGGACTAAGCAGCCAAGAATTTAAAGAATGAGATAAAAAAAAAGTAAAGGAATTGCCACTAAAGAAGACACAACCTACTCACACAGCCAAGAAGAAGAGAGGAAGAGAGAGCATGGTTTATAAAATGACCAATTTCAAAACAGACACCACAAATAATTAACAAAAACGGGAACCTGGGGGCTTTCCGCCTGGGAACGGTCAGTGACAAAACTATTTGCCACTGAGGATTTAAACCAGATTCTAAGGGTAATTTTGTCAGAAACTGGCTGAAATAGTATAGGAGAGCATTAGGCCTTCGTGCCCTAAAATTTTTATTGAAATGTCTACATGTATGAACACATGCAGCTGTCCAAAGCAAGTCGGTACATCAATGAAGCTGTCATTACAATTTTTATTGCATGTTCATTATGATATGCTAATTTGACAAGTCTGTCTGACTACATGACGGCCGGTTTGATCTCTGATACTATATGGTGTTACTTGACACATGTACATAACGAGTCTTTGAATGACAGTGAAGTGTTCGTGTACACGGCTGTTCGTCAAATGATTTATGCTCTATTCATAAAAACTACTGTATGAAAAATAAATCAGATCACGTATTTGAATTTTAAGCAAATGTTTGCTTCCGTGAACTACAAGTTTATATAGTAATTTGACTTTATTTCTCGCTCGCGCCATGAAATAAAATTAACTATAGCGTTAAGGCTACATGTTGAATCAATTGCATTATTTGAATTTTATGGAACTGTTGGTTTCTTTAAGCTATACGTAATAGGTAATTCGACTTTATATCTCGGCAGTGTCATAAAAAAAATAACAAATCTTCCAATCAACAGTAACACCTGCGATTAAAAGAAAGTTGTTTAATTGTTGTCTCGAACGATTTTGTATTTTGAAGTATATCCTACCTCAATCCTAAAATACCTATTCGATTATTTTGTGTTTTACCCCACTCCCCCATCCTAAAAATATTCTATCTGTTTTTACTTCATTCCCCAAAACAAATATTTGACCATCATATACAGTGTTTTCGTTTTCTGAATTCAAATGATAAAAAGTATGCATATCAGGAATCGCCGGTTCAAGTACATTTGGGATAATTCACGTGAGAATATTGATGGAATAACGAATAGTTTATTGTTTGTGGCGTCCTATTTGAATTGACATACTTATTTCAAACATGCTCTCTCTCTTCCTCTTCTTTTTCGATGCGTGGAGAGGCTGTGTTTTGTGAGTGTGCTTTGCATGATTTTCATTTATTACCCACCTTCTATCATTAAAACCTCTTAGAACAAGCGTTAAAACGCTTATTAATTTGCTTGTTAATATGCCCCAACTCTTCAAACTATTTTAACTCAAACATCGTTTTGATGCTTGTTCTGTGGACTCTAAACTTACCATTCTTTGCTGATCATAATTATTGACATTTGAAATGTCTTTGAGCTATTGTATTAATACCTCTTGACCCTCACCAAGTCTTGTCTAAAATGAACACAAAGATTTAACCATTTACTCAAATTCTTCTAGAAGTTTATTCTGTAACACCCTGAGCTAACAGACCCTTTATCGTTTTGCTAAGAGCTTATCTTCATTTTTCCTTTATTTACCTTTATCTGCTTAGTTATCATTTGGTGCGCGTCACGGGAAAGGTACATTCGGCCATTTGACGTCAATACTTATTATGCATTTCGCGGTAAAAATAAATTTATGTTGTCAAAATCTGTAACAAAATTGCCAATAGGTTATGAGAAAATAATAGATGATTGTAAGATCTTTCCAAATATAGAAACAACTAAAATGTCTAAAAATATGTCCGAATGCACTATTTCCCGTGACGCGCCCCATTTATGGTTAACTATGCTTGCCACACGCGGAAAACACAGCCTCCTCGTACAGACACTTACAACTTATTCATAATGACTGCCAGTAATAAACACTTGTCAATCTACTTACACCAGACTAATATTGACGGAACGTTTTATGACAATGCACCATTTGTGTTACAACAAATGCATAAAAATGCGTATTTACTGGTAGACGTACAATACCTATAAATTTTTGAACATGGCTTTTGTTTTAAGACATCAATAAATCAGTAGGTTTGAAAGTTCGTTTTGAAAACAAAATTATGGTGTATTTGCATATTTTTATATAAATCAATACACTGTTAGTGGTTTTAAATGTTAACATTATCTAATTTTTAATTAAGTTTCAATAATCATCTGTTTGGATGAGCATTTGATAATACTGTTAAAACATAAGCACTGCATGAACACTTCAATCAATGATTTTAAACGTGATTGCGCGATACTTTATTTGTTGCTGTGAGATTCCGAAGTAGCAGTTATTTTACACTGGACCCAACAATCGTCATGACTAAATTCTGAAGATTTAACCTAATTTAGTGTTTGAAAATGTGTCCAGTTGAATTGCATTATTATTATTATTTTAAGTGTCTACAAATCAGAAATTACTGTAAATTCTCATTAATAAACGCTAACATAAACTTAATGGGCATTTAAAAACTTAAATCCCAAACCCACTTTATAAAATCATTAACATTTTACTGGTTAATAAACACAAAATTTTATACAACATATGTAAAGATATAAACTCCACTAAGCGTTATTTATATTATATGCTGTTCGAAGAAATACGTTGCAAGGTAAACCGTCAGTTGCAAAAATGATAATGTAATATGTCAAGTCAAATATTAGAGTTAACATCAAGTCATATGTTTCTATACTATTTGGGATATATTAAGATACAATATTGAGAGATCAACTACATAGTTTTGATCCAAACACAAATCATATGACTTAAACATTTTTTGCATGCAAACACTATAACAAAGAAAAACAGTTGAAGGAGAACCTCTCGATTGATTTCTATACACATTATCGAGAGATCAACTACATAGCGCTAATAACAACACAAATCATATATGACTAACACATGTATTGCCTCCATATACTATAATACAGTTAGATCAATAATAAGTTTAATGAGTGCTTCTTGATTGAATTGCTACTAGTATACACAATAATCAATATTTTGAGATCAACAACAAAGCGCTAATCTCAACACAAATCACATAGGACTAACATATGTACGAGTTTTGCATTCATACACTATAACATAGTTACATAAAGAATAAGTTAAAGGAGAACATCTTTCTTGAATTGGTATACACAATATACAACATTGAGAAATCAACTTCATAGCGCTAATCCCAACTCAAATCATATATGACCAACCCCTTGCATGCATACACTATATCACAGTAAGATGAAGAAATGGTTAAAGAAGAACCGCTTGATTGCATTCTTATGGAATATTTACTGAACAACTCCAGTCTTGCATAAATCCAATGGGAACAAACCAGCTTCCGACACCGTTAGTTGTTAATTATGTTAATTATACATTTGATAATTTATATAACAAAACTAGTTCGTCAGAATTTGGTGTCTCGCAACGGTTTTAAAAATGTATGATTAATGTATTGTATTAAACAGGTCCAAAGCTTACCAAATTTTCATAAATAAGCAATTAAAGCTTAGCAAGGATATGTTAGATGTTCGTGATATTTTATCACGAAATGATCCAAGCTTTTTTTAATTTATAGATTACCAGAAAAAATGTCCTTTTGTAACAGACACTAACAATGATGTTTTGTTAAGTTTTGTTGTTTTGGTAACGTTTACATGGCAAAAATTTACGTCGTGTCAAACTGTCTTCTGTCTTGTTGACATTGCCTTTGATGGCGGAGGATATTGTTTGTAACAATAAGTGATATTGGATGAAATATTTTTGGATTTTAACAAGGTAAATGGAGCAACAGAAATAGGCATAATCTCGAAACCCTTGGAATGAATCAAGAAGAAGTAGGATATAAACAAATTGTATATGAAAATTTAATTTTGAATATCACCGAACACGACAAACTTAAAAATATTGTATGCTCGGTTTGATAAAGCCTGTTCATGGGCAGTATTGGAAATGCATGTTACTGCCTATGCCGCCTAGCCCCGGGTTGAGCGCAACCAAATACTTTCACAAAAAAATCCAATTTAGATTCGTTCGACACAAAGTGATGACCAGTGTAGACTCAAATCAGCCCGCATGTCTGCGCGGTGGATGTAGTTTCCAGACTGTTTTCCAATTTCAGTGTTAAGTATATGATTCTGTTAAACTGGAACAGCTACATGTGCTGTCTAATGGTGTAACAACTAGAACTGTTTGCTGACAGTTTATTGCATAAAAGTCTAAGAGAGACGAATCAAGAAGTGGGTTAGTTGTGGATGATCGAACCTCCAATTTTGGGCAGCAATATTTAACGTTCATGAGGCTTGTTGGTCAGAAATTGCATCCCAAAATTGAAAAAAAGATAAAAACCAACAACTTAAGTCCATGTCAGTCAGTTCATTTTAGATAAAATCTTGGTACATGGCAAATGACTAGTGTATGATTTAATTGACATTTTATTAAATGTTAGGTTAATTTCCTGGAATTCGACATTTAACGATCTTGTCCACACAGGCTTCTAACTGTAAACAATTTACACAGACATTCATTTCCTGATTGTACGGTATAATGGGTTATTTTCGCGAGTATAATATTTTCGCAAATTCCCAACTTTACTTTCGCGAAGTGCACTATATATTGCAAGACTTAGGGTACGCTTGATAAAAACTGCCGTTGCTATTTCTTTATGTTCTGGGTTAAGTGATTTGATATTGGCCCTGTTATTTGTCCGAGGGCAGTCGTATTGGCCCGAGGCAATTTTATTAAATAACCACAAGTATTTGATCCAAGTCAGAAAATGCTTGTGTTTTTGTGAAATCTTCACGTTGTAAATTTATAACTTGTTCGGTTTTAGACTCTCACTCAGTCGTTATCAGTAAATAAACGTCAACCAATTCCTGTTTGAAAACTAAGTATATTTTATTACGCAAAATCTCTGCGTCGACAAATAGACCGAGTTAAAACAAAATGGCTGCCATTTCCTAGAGTTTCTTGCTGAAATCTTTATCACTTTTTCGGCCCTGCCTTATTAGCCAATCAAATTGCCTCAAATGCGGGCTTTATATCTATAACACTTTTCGGCCCGGGGCCGACAAAGTGTTAATGATAATGGCCCTGTTATAAAGCAGGCCGTCGTGTTATTGAACGTGGCAGGTGCTTTTTATAGGGCTAATAACGTATAGTTATTTAATAATGCTTCATAAAGTCTATATCTGCGGTGGTCACTGTCATTATACCGTCGGTAAAAACGTTATAACGGCCCGTCAATTATGCTATGGGCAATTTGATTTATAATTTACAGTCTTGTAATAATACATAATTTTACACTGTGACATTTGCTGGTACAGTAATAACAAGAAATATAGCTATATGGAACAATAAAAACGCGAAAATTATTTTGTGCGGGGGCAAATTCGCTGAAATTACAACCGCGAAAATTTAAATTCGGGCGAAATCGCGAAAATTTTCGGTCGCGGAAATAACCCATTATACGGTAAATGAAATTTAACCCTAGCATTTAAATCGAAGATCTTACCCTACGATCACGATGCTTAATAATTTTTGAATTAAATGAACGCCTACTATTGTAATTTCTATGATTCGATCATACACATTAATTTGGATGTCTTTCAAAAACATTGAAACCATTACGGCATTCAGATGTGGTTTAAGTAAATTATCGTCAAGACATTTTATGAACTTTTATTTCAAAGATATGCATATTGCTGAGTCATATTGTAATGATAATTTTATTTTGTCAATGTCAACATGTGTGGGTTTTTAAAGGTGATGTCTATAAGTGTTTATATGTTCTTGTTGTAGTTTTAATAATAGACTTCTTACAAAATACAGTCAAACCTTTCTTCAAAGACTGCTCTGTATTTGAATTTGTTCTTTGTATTAGCCATTGGGACAAATACATGTTTGTCTTGTTCCATACGTGGTCTTTGTTTACAGGTTGGAACGTACAACACTCCGGCACCTTTATGGGTTTTGTGTACAAAACAAGCTTCTTAAAAAAGGAAATAGGTATACTATTTGCATATGATGTAAAATAATACAAAAAGCACAGCAGGCCAAACAAAAAGGATGTAGGGTTTGCGGGCAGGCGGATGAATAGGCAGGTAGACAGAGAGCGGTAATTTACATCTTTATCACTTACAAAAAGACAGACAGTCACACAAAAAACAATTAACAAGTACGAGAACCTGCGGGGTTTGGATCGCTATTGGCAAAAATATGGGACACTAGGGGTTTGACCCAGCAACAGCAACACCATTGCGCTTGTCTTCTTTCTCATATTGTGGATTGAGTGCAAAACAGATGTAACTGCCTTCTTCATTCATATATAGTTACAACTATAATGAACTCAGCTCACGATTCTATAAAACATATACAATGTGTTTTGGTGAATTGACTACAGCCGACCTACATAATCGCCGATATTACATGCAAAACATACAAACAAACAAAACAAAAAAGTACTTCTCGGCACTTCAAGCAACACAGACAGGTTCTTGATGACTTACCGTGATCAAATGATCTCTTTTTTAGTCAGGAAGAACACTACTCTACTGTTCGCTAAGTTGCGGATACTAGTTTCATTGAGTACAGCGTTCGAAAGGGGAGTTAGTTGAAGCTTAGCCATCGGATCGTCATATTGCAATTGGTGGGGGGATGAAAGTGTTTTCGCCGTCCGGCCTTGTTGTTTTGCCTGCGTGAAAGAGCTTTGCCTTTTGTATGTTTTACATCATATGCCAATGTTATACCTTTTTGCTTTAACAAGCACATGCAGAAAAAAAAGACATTTGTTGTTAAAGATGATATACTTGAACTTGTCTAATTGTTACACACTAATGTAGTCAAATATTCAGTTTGCAATAAAATAAAGGAAATCACATGAATTATAATACATGAAGCTGTGTACTGCTTAAATAGAAAGAGAAATTTGAAAGCCTAAGAACACAAGAAGTATGAACATATGGAAGAATTGTTTTAATTTAGTGTAAAGTTTTAATGGGAAGTAATGACGCCTTTTTCCAGGCTGATTAAGGCGAACCTTTCTCTATGGACTATTCGCCGCTGGTGGTAGAACAATTTAAATCTGAAAACACCACATTGGTCACAAGGCCTCAAATGAGATTTAAATTTAAGTAATAATTTTAAACACAGCTTACTTTTCGGCGTTAGCTGTCTAAGCTCACTTTTGACCTAGTTTTTCGACCAATGAAATGTTGTAAATAATACTCCTATTCTATTATTATGCAGAGGGAAAATAAAATAAACTATTTCGATTGGTAGCTATTTACACCATAGAGGCATCTAGCAGGGCGGAGAGGTATCTAGTGGGATTTTTATTATTATGCAGCGGAAAAAATCAAATAGATTATTTCGATTGGTTGTAAGTGGGTGTTGTATTGGAGAAAAAACATATTAATGATTTAAATAACCAGTTAAGTCAATATTGATGGCTTGAATACAATTTTATATGGAATATTCTTGGGTGTCAGATAAACACTTGCGTACAATACAAAGTGTAAAACGAAAGAGAAGTATAGATATTTCTAGTTCTTACTGGTTCCTTTTTTAGTTCCTTTGATACTGATTTTTAATTTCAAGTACAAAAAACATGTTCATTGTAGCGTAGTGGCTAACACTCTCGCCTCGCAAGCGGAGGCCCCGGGTTCAATGCTCAGGACGGTCACCTTTTTTTAAAGCTAATTTACGTAATAGTTGGTAGATTTCGCTCTTGTAACAGGCTGTTTTATCTATTTTTATTAAATTTTAAGGACATTTATTCATCTTGAGTTTTAACTCTACAAGAGGTATTTTGTTGAAAATGAATAAATGTAGATCAAGACATAATGTAAGACATCGCTTCTTTAATCGACTTGTTATCACTGTATGCAATTGTTGCAACAGCTTCAACATTTTTTTTGAAAGACACTTTCAATGAATTTATGAGTTGTCATGATTCGGTCGCTTAATCTCTAGGTCATACGAAGAAGGCAGGGAGGGTTCGTCAACAGCTATAATAAGTAAAGTAAAATAACAAAACTGTGTCTGCTTTGCCTCTCTGTTTTTCTTTCTTTCTTATATACATGTATGTATAAATCTTTTCCATCAACGCCGTTTATCTTTTTTAAAGATATTTCTTGTTTCTAATAATCTACCCATTTTTACAGTATAGGTGTGTAATTAACCGCCTGCCAATGTATGTTTATGTTTAGGGTTTATCAATTATGTTCATGTGTAGGGATGAAAGCTTTCTTAGATAAAATCATCTTAAAACTACAATAACCATGATCATATAACTCAAAACAAGCGTTAAACAACTATTCTCAGATCTCAAGCATCTGATTGGCGTCTTCATGCCAGTTATCAGCTGAATGATAGAGGACTTTGGCATGGCTCTGCCAACTATTGCGTCCTTGGTAGTTCTTGGGCTAATGGGTTCATTTTAAAATGCTCGCTGAAATCTCGAAGTGTTTAGACATTTATATATGTAAAAGCATTGAACAGTTTATCTTTCATTATTATCACATTGAAATCTTTAGTCACCTTAAATTTTAATATTTCATAGTGTTCAGTCACCAACAGATGCATTATTTTTATCTGGTGATATTTTAGTATGGGGCCTCAAACGTTCTGCAAGAAAGATTGTTTTTCACATTAAAAGATGAACTGTCAACACTAAATGCATTATTACAGCTAATGATTTGACAATTATTGTTCAGTGCCCCAGGGGTCAATTTGCTTAAAATAGATAATTCTCATAAAAAGCGCTACGCTAATCATTCATATTTGTTGGGCAGTTTATCTAAATATAGAAACGGTGTACTTGTACTGTTAACCTTGACGGAAATATGTCACGAAGTTCATGGAAAATTCCAGATTGTCATGGCAATTGGCGATGTGTTTTTCCTGACCGTGCTAAGCAGGTTTTATTTATATGGGACTCAACTGAAAATGCTATTAAGATTTTGCCTTTAATGAAAACAAAGATTAGACTGGAAGTTTTCTATCTTTGCACTATATTGAATTTTAATAATATACACATTTTTCTTAAGTAAATCGTCGAATTTTATGTTGATTTTATTTAATTTGAATCAAAACTTATTGAGATTTCTCGAGGAAAACAGCTACGTATTCTGTGCTTTTTTGCAATAAATTCAATTGTTAATAATAAATACAACTTTACCAACTAGTCGATTTTATGCGTCGAATTTTATGCTGGTCATATTTGATTTTGATCTGTGCTTTTGAGTCTGCATGATGCCATTGGCTTCTATTTGGAATCAGCAGAATTGTAACGTGCATACTTCTAAAACGCATTTTTCATATGCATATTTCACCTTTTCAAAATTAAATGACTTACCATGAATAAACAATTACATTTTATTCAATTTAAATGTTCTTGTTGACATATCATTAGAGATATATCTATGTCTGAAATCCTATATTATGCACAAGACAAAGTATAACAGGTATACTTATGCGTTCCAGCATTTTTATCGTGTTTATGGGCTTTCAACGTTCGGTTTTCGTCTATTTAATTATCACAGTAGCATTGTTTGTGCCATAAAAAGTTTCCCCGTACATTCAATAAGAGTTGTTATCAATTACGCCCTTTGAAAGTCGTTGAGCGGTGTTGACAGTAAAATGCGTCTATTTTACTGCTCATGAACAAGCTCAATCAAAGCGAGCCTGCAATAATTTGATTTTGTCATGCATGGTGGCTTTTTAATTTTTTTCATCTATTTCTGTATATATGGGAAGTGCTTCTCAAAATATAAAATATTCAAGAAACAAATCGCCTCAGGATATCTGTAAGAAAAAAGGGGAAATATGCACATCAAGAATAGCCCGGAAGTCAAACCCTTCCCACAAAGTAGAGATGAAAAGAGTGCATGGGTTTTGAAGTGATCGATCTCAAAATAGACACCACGAACAATAAACGGAAATAAGAACTCGAGGGGTTATCGCCGTGGAACGGTTAGTGGCAATACTGAAGGTTTAAACCTGGTTCTATGGTGCTCTAACCTCACACTTACCCCAACAGGGCTCTGCCGCCAACGAGTCTGCCATGCAAATTCATGAGCAAATTCGGACATTGACTCTTTATATTTGAACTGACAACATTGATTTATTATAGTTTTGCAGATTTAAATATATTATGAAGTCTAAATCTGTAATGAGATTTCATATTATTCATAAGAAAATGATGTATGATGTTTCTCGCTGTCCGAAAAATGTCAAAAGTATCACCGAAGCAACATTTCCTATGACGAAGTGCCGGTATTTTTTGCACTTGTTATATAAGGTTAATTACAGCGCTTCAATGCTTTGGTGTTACAGAACAATACTTAAAATGTTTTAAGCATAAAACTTGTTGTATCCCCTTGTTGAATGTGTCGATACAATCAGCCATTTTCTTCGTCTGTATGTCAGTCCGTCCGTCACAAAAACAAGACGATGGCTAAAGTTTTGCCATTTCTTACTATATGTATTAAACATGTGTTTTACGTCTAATGAGATCAGGATAACAGTTATACTTGTGCGTTTTTACAATATTTTTATTTTTGTCTTATTTGGCTGCTTTCAAAGTTCGTACAGGGTTAAGAGATATGATATAAAAATATCAAAATCCATTAAACGACACAATGCATTTCCATCAAACTTTGCACAAGTCAATGCTATAAGTGTATGATTATTTTACATACGTTAAGAAAAGTTAGTACAATCAAGAAAAATAGTTAACATAAAAACGTCTAAAATTCTTTTTGTAATTTATCACAAAAACGGAGCAACGCAAAACAACAATTCAAATGCCAACATAATTGAAATGATACTGACAACATTGTCTACGGTCCATAAAAAGAACTTTCAATTATGCAGAGAGAAATCAAAATTTTTATTTTTGGTCATCCATTTTCGCGACCAGGATATTGGCGGTCAAACACACTTTTACTAATACCTCACATACATTTGTTGGACCAAAGGACCTTAGATATTGTTGTCAGTAACGCATTACTCATGAAGAGATTTTAATTGATGTTTAATGCTGCTAAGTTTTTGTGATAAATTGCTTATAGAATTTAAGGGATATTTAGGTCTTACTTTTTTCTTTACTGTTCTAACTTGTCTTGGCGTATGTAAATTAAACATATACCCAACAAAAAAGTTCTGCACACAAGTGTTCTTTTGCGTAAATTTTATAATTATCATTTTGAGTATGATAGGGGTCAACAGTCAAAAGTTGCAAAATTTGCCGTATCAAGGTAGAGGTGTGAAATCTTAGAAATCACTCAACATTTTACCAGTGTCTGTTTAAAGCGATTATGAGCATGCACTGTGATGCAAGTAACAGTTGGGAATCAAAATTTGATACCAAGCCATTTCCAGAATTACGCTCAAATTTAAATTTTTATTAATTAAAGTATCACATTGTCTCACTCATTGACCTAAAGGTATGACAAAACAGTTAAGTGATGATTCGGACAGTTTCCATCCTGTATTGATGAATCAAAACATCCAGTTTATAAAGTGTATAAAAGCAGCCATCCAGTACAATCAACACCTAATCTTATTTGAGAAAAACACATCTGCATTGTTTTTCAAATTAATTTATTTCTCATGGTCAACAAGGAAGGTTTTCGTTTATTTGACAAATGTCATGGCAAATGTCGGACCACACCGGCCACTTAGACGTCTTGCTAAACAAGAAAGAACACGTGAAGTTGGTAAAGCTATTTGATCTACCCGGTTCTCTTCTTCACGAATGGAACCTATTTCCACAAATGAAATTTCGTCGGCTGTTAAATTCCGTGCGATGCCGCTTGAAAGAATGCCGAATCATCGTGGTGAATTTACTCAGTATCAGTCTAGCCATTTTTGCAACTTTTGTGTAGTAACCCACAGTGGCTTTAACAATGAATTGCTTATAAAGTATTGATCGTATTTTATTTCTGACTCGCTTACATTGTTTACTTTGAATTGCTGATTTATTTGGTATGTATCATTTTGTTGTGTATGGTGAAATTAAAAAGATATTTTATAAAATGTCCAAGTGTGCAGAACTTTTTTTGCCGAGTATATAATAGTAATATTGGTTTGTGCGCAGTTTTATTGAGCTGCATTTTGCCGTTAGAGAGATTTGGATATTTTTATTTTTTGTTTATCAAAAAGCAATGACGAATGGAGCAATGACTAAATCTTTGTTTCACGTTCATTGGAAATATACACAGTTTTGAAGATAAAAACAACTATACAACTTTGTATATTTTATTTTCCAGTCAGGTAAATTTACAAAATGTTGAAGATACTAGGAGAGCATGCGTTGAACCTATCGATACAGCACGCTTTTGAATTTCAAAGTTAAGTTGGGCGAAGACATCGCCAGTGAGAAAGAGGGAGAGGTTGCTATACCTGTGAATGTGCTCAAACTGTCATACTTCGCAATATTTAATTGGAATTAGTTCTAGTTAGAGCACAGACCAAATGTGAATCGACGCAAAACTGTCGTTACTGCATTAAAATAAAGAAGGTTTTCTAGTCTTTCGTGCAACCCTCGAAATATTGACAAAAACTTGTGTCATAAAGTTACATGTAGTTATAAAATAAAACAAAAATAAAAACAATTAAACAAGAAAAACAACAACAAGACCCGCGTTAAATTCTAATCTCACAAAAGATGTTTTGAAAGCGCATAAACAAATTTAATGAAGATAGTTTTGAAGAAAGTAAAATTGTTATTGCTAAACATACAGCATTTTTGTAACCGTAAAATTATTTTTACTGTCATAAAAGTTGCGCAAAATACTACTATGATAGCAAACGCGAGTGCTTTATAAACATGTGTATAATAAGTAAAGTTATGCAATAAAAATAATATACAGAATATAGAAGGATATATATATCAATATATGAAAAACACACCGATAACAAATGCAAAGATTTCTATGTACACAGCGCCATTGTCCTACGTCATTCGTCCTCAGTATGCAACATCGTAGCTTTATTTTGTGTCGTTTTGTCTTAATCTTTTAACTGATTTTCTTTTTGGTTTCGAACTTGATAACTACGTAAACTATACTGCTGTTGTGCTCATTTCTCAGTCCAATCCGTGCTGTTATCAGTCTTCAACTAAATTCCATACACATAATAAAAAGTCCAGAGTATTATTGCTTCATTGAAAACTCCTGAATAATGATCGAGACAAAACACACACACACAAAACAAGAATAAAATATATCTGCATATCACATAAAACATCGGTTGCTAGTGTAATCTCATAAAACAAACATTTCGTATAAAGTTATGGAAAGATAAAAAATTGAGTATATAGTAAAATGTGGTTGATGATTTTTTGCATGTCCGTGCTCTTGTAGATAATGTTAATGATCCTTGTCTTATCAGGCTGGTCACTCGGTTCTATATGCCACCATTAAGCATCATTAAGCACAACAAGTTGATACCTCTGCCACAGAAATACATCGCTCCCATTGCATCACTTCCACCTGAAAGCAAAATAAAGACATGACATAACTACTTAGTACGGTGCGTATATTAAAGTAAATGTTGAGTTGCGCTCAACCCAGGGCTAGGCTTGGTGGACATTAATATGCTTTCCATTTTTGCCTAAAAACAGGCTCAATTTAACCTACAATATTTGTCGTGTTCGGTGTCTTTCAAAGTTCTTTTCCATCATTACTTTTGATCAAATATACACAATAAGAGCAGCAGTAAAAATAAATGTTTAAATTTAGGTCTATGTTAAGGAGATAAAAAGTTACTTTGCCATCAAACGTGGCAAATATAAAGATATTGTCTGCTCGGTTTGATTGAGACTGTTCATTACCAGTAATAGAATTTCGTATTTCTGCCCATGCCGCCTAGCCCTGGGTTGAGAGAGAAAGAATATTTATATCAGAAAACAGTACAGTTTCAATCCATCCCAAACGACGGTGTGCATATGAAGGTTAACATAGAACATTTAATGCGTTATTTACAGATTAATACCAGTTCATGTTTAGACATTTCATATTAAGATTGAGATCGAAACAGCATCAAAACAGCGACATGACCTAGCTACAAACATCATTGAAGGTTCCATGTTCACCGCCATATGCATACCGTCGTTTGGGATGGATCAGAATTATACTGTTGGTTGGTGTAAATATTGAGGTGCGTCTCAACCCGGGGCTAGGCGGCGTGGGCAGTAATATGCATTTCCATTACTGCCCATGAACAGGCTCAATAAAACCGCGCCTGAAATATTTTCGTATTTGTCCTGTTCGATGGCTTTCAAATTTCCCGTTTCATCTATTCTAATCGCGCCGCTCTAAAATACATGATATGTGGCATTATATTCGTGACACCGTTACAGTATTTGTTGATTTGTACTAAAATTAATTATGATTATTCCCCTTGAAAAACATCTCTATAAAAGCCTCCAATTGTTTCTCATTTGTTGCTAATTCATTTCGTTTTCTTTGTTCAAAAACGCTATAAGTTCCATTGAATTAAGAAAAAGTTATATCGCTATCGCACTAAGGTAACGATATTTGTCAAAGATCCAGGTTATGCTTGCCGTGAATTTGCAAATGATTTAAATTATTATTGTTTGCTATCATGAAACTTAACTGAGGGCCTTTATCCAGTATTTATCTATGAAACTTGAATATGTGTATATGATGTGTTTGTCTAATTAAATAATCCAATCGCAAGGACAATCCGAGAAAAAGCACTCGAATCGTGAAACAGTGGCAATCTGAAAAATGCCTTCGTCTAGATTCTAAATCAAATAACTTGTATCTGAATGATAATAAAATTTACACAAAAATCGTAATACAGATGAATAAAAATAGATGAATAAGAAATAAAAGTGAAATATGCATATCAGGAATCGCCACACTCACAAAACACAGCCTCCCCACGATGCGAAAAAGAAGAGAGGAAGAGAGATCATGTTTGTTATAAGTATGTCAATTCAAATAAGGCGCCACAAACACTAAACGAAAGAGAACCTTAAAAGTTTGTGGTTACCGCCTTGGAAACTTTGAACGCCACCAAACACGATATCAAAATATAGCAGGCTCGGTTTGATTGAGGATTGAGCCTGTTTAAGTGCAGTATCAAGCGATCAACGGATTTGAAAGATGGTAATTGATAACAGCCTCATCGCAAAACCATACGAGTAATTAAAGCTGATCTTAGAACACATAATGTTGACATTGAATGTTCGCACATCAATAAATGATTTGCAAACCTTCACAATGGAACTTTATGTATGGTATAATGTAATAAAATAACAAACTAAAATGTACAACTCTGGAGAAGGAATTTTTAAAGTAAGTAACCTCATGGAAAATGTCAAAATTTCTCAATATAGCCAATGGAGTTTGAACATTTAAACAGATCTAGTTATCCTTTCTCTGTACCAAGTT